>JASEVX010000005.1:5743851-5943340 GCA_031761405.1 Serripes groenlandicus
TGACTGAAACCTGAGAACCTGTTTTTAAGGTATTTCGCAACAGGTTAAAATCTATCCTACCTTTTGATATGCAAATTACATTAATTCAGCCGTGAATGACACACTGTTCATGGTTTTTACGGTTCAGTTTTAATGAGCAAAATAGTGACGTTACATCTAAAAGCATAAATGCATGTATTATATATAGATCTTTGTCTATATAGCTTTTTTAAAACACACACTTATACCCACTGAAATATGACCAACAATGATCTATTTAAGTTCACATTTGACCCGTATACTTCAGGACATGATTACAAAGTATATAACCAACGATTTTTTTGTTTAACAAGAGATTGCCCTATATATGTTTTATACACCCGTCACGCCTGTCTGCTCACAGGTAACTTATAGTCAATAATCACTGTATTGGATCCACAACGGTATACGGAGTTTATGTATGACCGCTACATGAACAAGTGATTTTTCGACTCGAACGCATGTTAAAATTAATTATTTATACAAGTTTGAAGCTTTATTTTGAAATGATCATAATTTTATTGGTATTTTCACAAAGAAAACCAAACATACACACGTAACGATATTAATGCCTCGTTTAGGTGAGAAACTAAATATGAGCCGTCCCGCGAGAAAACCAACATTATGGCCTCTGCACATACTGATTCGGGCCGACACATCTCAGGGGGATAGAGGTATAGAGTTATGATTCCTGAAACAGAAAATCCATAGGAGGCGAAACGTGTCTTTCCGGGTAAGCTTGCACGGCATGCTTAAGCTGATCCGGGTCGATAATTTACGCAGAGGCCACAATGTTGGTTTGCTCGCGGGACGGCTCACATTACTGCTCGCTGGTATGGTAAAGATACGAAGTGGGATTGGACCGGGTATGTAGACCCGGGGTGTGTAACGGTTTTGCAACTTAAACAGGTTCCAAACCCGTCGCGAAGCTGTAGGTCTACCATAATATAGCAACACACGAACATGTGTGGCGGTCATTGCGGATATTTCCAAGCCTCTGCCCACCGCTGTAGATTCATAACGGTGGTACTCTAATAGTACACTTGAAATTTGGGCTACAATCAGAGAGATCCCTTAGATGTTTTACTCGGACCATATTCTGGAAGATGACATAACTCAACATTGTTATTTCCTAAAAACAAAAAGGGGGGGGGGGGGGGGGGGGGGGGGGGGGGTAAACAGAAGTGAGATCCCTTCTATTGTGATTACAGTACTATAAACAGGTTTAGTATTGAGCCGTTCTGTGAATGGTCTGATCATGCGCCCGTAGTATTTTCTATTGTATGTAATATTGTTGATAGCATCACTAATAATCAGTACGTCCGTACTGATATTAAATGGAATGCTGACCTACGTGATAATTTTAGACGTGGTCTAATTTCCAAACTATCGGCATTTAATGCAGTTACGGAAAATGTTAACTTTAATAATAGAAATGATGTTAATAATTGTATATCTACGTTTACAGACATTATAAAAAATGTCGCCGAACCGTTATTTTGTAAACATTCTGTTGTATATAGTAAACCACGTGCAACTAGTGCATTATGTAAAAAGGCCGAATGGTTCGATAGCGAGTGTTTAAATGCTAAAAATATTTATTTAGATTCCGTTAATAGATTCAATATGTTTAAAATCGATGTTAATAGAATCGAAATGTGTTCACGTAAAACCACTTATAAAAATTTGATTAAACTCAAGAAACGCAGTTTTGAAAATAGAAAATTGAAAAATATTGAGAGCTTGCGGCATTCTCAGCCTAAAGCATTTTGGAAGCTTTTTTCACATAAAAATAAATCAACAAATGATAACGGCATTACTATACAGGAATTTCAAGAGTATTTTTCAAATTTAAATATTAATTTGCCTACTGCTTCGAATAAAAATGCGGAACAGTTTTGCAATACTCATGATTTTAACGAGAATGACTGTATTTTTGAAGAACTCGACAAACCGATCTCATGTACGGAAGTGGAGTCTGTTATACGATCCTTGAAAAAAAACAAGTCATTTGCAGGCGATCATTTATTGAATGAATATTTTATCGAATCAAGTGATATATTGTTGTCACATATAGTCGATATTTTTAATGGTATTTTGAATAGTGGATTATTTCCTGAGAGCTGGATGGAGGGTATTATTGTTCCCTTATTTAAAAAAAATGACCCCTGCAATGTTGACAACTATAGGGCCATTACATTAGTAAGTTGCTTTTCTAAAATATTTACAGGGGTTCTAAACAAAAGGATAACTGATTGGGTTGCCAATAATGATATTATAAGTGATGCTCAGTTTGGGTTTAAAAAAGGGTGTTCAACTATCGATGCTATTTTTGTTTTAAACTCTGTTATAAGTAAAGTATTATCTGACAAAGGTAGAATAGCGTGTGCCTTTATTGATTTTTCTAAGGCCTTTGATAGCATATATCGAAAAGGGTTGTGGTTTAAAATGTACCAGTTAGGTATTTCAGGTAAACTATTACGAATTATACGTGACATGTATTCAAAGGTTAAATCACGTGTCAGGGGTTGTAGATCGTATTCCGAATTCTTTGAATGTTCGGTGGGTTTGAAACAAGGGGAGGTAATTTCCCCGATATTATTTTCACTCTTTTTAGAGGACTTAGAGTTATCGTTATTAGATGGAATTCACAGTGGTTTGTCCCTGGAAGATTTGTCCCTTATATTGATGTTGTTTGCGGACGATATGGTCATCTTTGGTAAGTCACCAGCTGATTTGCAGCATAGTTTGGATCTATTGAAAACCTATTGTGGTACATGGGGTTTACAGGTTAACCCTGAGAAAAGTAAGATAATCGTTTTTAGGAAGAGGGGGCCTTTACTGGATACTGAAAAGTGGACCTACGATGATATGCCATTGAATACTGTCGATAATTTTAATTATTTGGGGACAGTGTTTAACTATACGGGTAATTTTTCACTGAATCAGGAAACATTAGCTGGTAAAGGATTGAAAGCTCTTTACACCCTGTTAGCAAATACGCGTGATTTTATGTTGAAGCCTAAAACCATCTGCCAGTTATTCGATGCATTCGTTGGCTCTACTCTAAATTATGCATGTGAAGTATGGGGATTTGGTAAATCAAAAACCATTGAACGTATCCATCTAAAATTTTGCAAAGTGCTACTAAAAGTAAAATCATCTACATGTAATATGGGTATATATGGGGAATTAGGGAGATATCCTCTGTATGTGAATAGGTATGTGCGTATAATTAAATATTGGTGTAAGGTTGTTAATACCAATAATGTTATTGTAAAGTTCTTATACAATGAATTAATAAAAGGTTGTCAGAGAGGTGTAAATAATTGGGCAAGTAATGTTAAATCTCTACTAGATACGTATGGGTTTTCATATATATGGAATAACCAAACAGAATCAAACCTGAAACGTTTTCATTTAGAATTTAAGAAAAGAGCTATTGATGTATTTATACAGTCTTGGTATACCAATATGTACAACAGTGGTACATTGCTCACATATAGAACATTTAAAACTACTTTTATGTATGAACACTATTTGGACATTTTACCCACTAAAATCAGAGTTGAATTTTCACGGATAAGGTTATCTTCTCATCAACTAAGAATAGAAACAGGAAGGTATGGCAATGGTAGAATTGAGCGCAATTTGCGTACTTGTACCTTTTGCAATACTTGTGATATCGAAGATGAGTATCATTTTATAATTGTATGCCCATCTTATATGGATATACGGAAACAATACATTCGTCAGTATTTCTATGTTAGACCGAGTGTATATAAATTCACTGAACTTATGTCTTCTCACAAAAAAACAGTTTTGTGGAATCTTGGTAAATACATGTACCATGCTATCCGATTAAGACAAGCTAATGTCAACACTGTTATATGACTACAATTTTGGTTGTTACCTGAAATAGTGTTCCAGACATATATTTGTTTATGCGTGATGTTTGGTTCACCCTCCAAATATAATGTTGCTTCAGTTAATTGATTGGTTGAGTTGTGCTGTGAAGATTCGCAGCAGGGCTCAATTATCAATATACTTAACTATTATCACTAGGATTTGAATCGAATTATTATCATTTTGACTATATATGTTATACTATTATTATTACTAGCTTAAACATACTGCTGAAATTATGTCACGTTGATATCTAAAATGTATATACACTTATGATGTAACAAGAAACATGTATGTCTACGTTACGAAATAAAGAAATTTGAATCTTGAATCTTGAATCTAAATAATATCTGTGCTAACAAGGGCTATTGATATAATAATGTGATCTCGAATGCCGGATTTGCTCGAGTCGAGTGTCCAACGACACGACTGATGAGCATGCTTGTGAGAGCAAATCCGGCATTCCGAAATGATATAATTATGTTCATAACCCTTTTATTGTATGGCTGAGTATCAAAGTATCACTGTAAAACAATCTGGACGTAGGGTTTCTAAAAGAAACATCTTCTTTGTTTCTTTCTTCAATTTTTCAACGGGGATGCCTCTGCCGCGTATCGTGTCACAACCGAAAGGAGCCCAAGGAGGTGTCACCTGGCTAAACCATATAATCTGATTTTATTTGTGTTGGAGATGAAACGAAATCAGTCCTGCGATCAATGGACACTGAAACCGAAACAACACAGTATGTTTCAGTTTCGTGGTCGAAAACACAGTATGTTACCGTGGCGTGGTCGAAAACACAGTATGTCCTTACAGTGGCGTAGTCGAAAACACAGTATGTTACAGTGGCGTGGTCGAAAATACAGTATGTTTCAGTATGGCAAACTCCCAACTACTAGATGGTTGGATATTCGTATCCTAGCAGTAGATTGAATATCCTATTACCAATTCATTTTTTGGTGTTTTGACATTGTTTGGTACTGAAAATAGAGTATTTGGAAAACCAGTGTTTGTGTGCAAAATGACGAGAACCATCTTTGCGAAGTGATTTCTTTCTTGCATAATACATTACTCTTCATCTTGTTATTATCATCATTTGATAACTGAGAGGCTACTATTTTCAATGGTATATGACGTCCTACCTGTAAACAATGAAGAAAGTTTGACAATTGAGAGTTAGTTTAAACTTATTTATCTTATATCATTTGCGAACCAAGCTTTTAGCTTATATTGATCACGCTCGATGTCTGCTTCCTGGAGACTTAACAAGTACTCGCGCCGTTTGTGTGGACAAATCCCAAAGGCAGGTACCCGCTCATCACGGGATGAGTTGAGCTTGTTGGTTTACATGGAAATGAAGAAGGGATCTAATTGGTACCCTTTGACCTAGATAAATAAGGCAAACTGACCAAGGATATAATGAAAGCTGTAGAAAACAGGAGTATTGATCTATAGGCAATAATACATCGAAGGAGTAACCTATCGTTAACCATTGTCCACCTACACACGATTTCTGAAAATAATAAAGGAAAAGGATAAATTGATTAAAATACTTTTTCCGTTTACCACAATGCTTACGATTCGATTCAATAAATGTTCTTTCACTTAATGAGATTTTCCATACTTTTGCCTTGATGTTTTCAATGTCGTCTGCTGATGATTTGTTGTATGTGGGGAGTGGTTAAGAGGCCACGCTGAGGTAACAGCAAAATCACTGTGACCTTTCGGCTCATCTACTTTTCTACGTCATTCCAAATTATAGATGAAACTATTTATCCTGAAATGGCCATTTTTAACGCAGTATACGGCGTCTTATAAAGTATTGAAATATGCTTTTTACGTTTTATTTTTTTTATTTTATTTGTTTATTTTTTTTTACTTAGGTTTAATCGAATTTTGGAATGTAAAGTAAAGAGACTTAATATATCTGAATAACAGTCAATGCGGTTTTTTGTCACACAGTAACTGATTTGGCTATCGTTTTAATAAACTAAACCGTCTTCTTTTCTGAATTTAAAACAAAAACATAGAACATGTTAAATGAGACGTTGCGTTATTTCAATCTCTCTGACATCTGTGCGAAAACATGTTCTTACTTTACCAGTGTTTAGTAATTTTTATTAAAAATCTTTAATTGTTAATCGTTAACTCTTTCAGCGCCAAATTATTTAAAGTAGACTCTTCCATGTTCAAAATCGGGTGTGTCCATTTCTCAATTTTTGAAAGTTTTGGACTTCGTCCTGAATCTGCATTGTTTGCAAAAACCTCAATATTTCCTGTGGCGCTGAAAGAGTTAATATGCTAAAACGGAAACCGATGTATTTTTTCAGACAAATGATGACTACCAATTCGTAATGAAAGTACTGAAAGTACTTAAGGTAGAAGTGTGATCGGTTAAGAGGAGATGCAGAAGTGCATATAGAAATATTACCTAATCAAATAAAATCGCCACCATGACAGACAAGTAATGATGAATCAGGCCGGATTGAAATATTTCCAAGATCATAAATTCTTGTTGGTCTTGTGAAAATGCATTGACCCCAACTCCGAATATATCATTCGGTCCACATGATACTTTTTTTATTACCATATTACCGAATAGCTCTATGTAAATCCCACCAGGAACATTCATGATAGTACAGTGTCTTCCTACTTATTGACTGTACTGAAGCAACTGATGCATTCAGAGTATGCAAACTATTAATACAATCTATTAATACAATCTATAATACAATCTATTAATACAATCTATTAATGTTTGCATCTCCAAAACAGAGGAAAAGCGTGGCCCCGAATCGATCACCTGAGTGATAGCTATGGAGCATATGTGTAACTGCTAATATCAAAAGCGTAAACGAAACTGCTAGGACTGGACACTGTAAATGAAACTAATCAATAAAGGACATTTGCTATCATATTAAATATTTAAACAATTTGTAAGAGGACCACCAAAGTATCATTCCCGTGAAGTTTGGTTGATATCAGTCCAATAGTTTGGGAGGAGATTTTGTTTAAAGCAAAAGGTTTATTTTATCCCTATTCTGATGGCAGCTATCTTTTCAAACCAATCAATTTGGCTTGAACGAATTACAACAGTATCCTGAAATCAGACAAAAATAGAAAAGGAACTATTAAGTTTTGTTGTCATTTTGCCCCTTTTTTGATGCCGTCTAGCTGCCATGTTTTTCAACCAATCAATACGGCTTGAACAAACTTTTTAGAGGATCACTCAAGGAACATGTGTACTGAATTAAATTGGAATCTGACAAGCGGATTAAGAGATGAAGAATGTTACAGTTAAGGCATTTTACTCCCTTTCTGCTGCAGCAGCAACAAAAGTTGTATTTATAATTTATATATTTGAAGAAATTTGAAAGAGGACCACCAAAGGAACATTCCTGTGAAGATTTGTTGAAATGTCCTACTACACTAGTGTGAGATATCATTTGAAGCTAACAGTTCAATACCCCTTTTCTGATGCCGCCTTGCAACTATGTGTTTCAATATGGCTTAAAGAATTATGAGGAAACAAATAGAACTAGCACTTTCATAAAAAATATAATTTTAAAATGTTGTCATTTTCCCTTTTCTGATGCTTTTCGCTCATCTTTTTTCCAATCAACTGATATGGCTTGAATAATTTTCATAGGCAGTCCCCGAAGGAACATTTCTACTAAATAACTGGAATAGGTCAAGAGTCCCAAGAGTTTTAAATATTGGGCATTTTACTCCCTTTCTCAGATACCGCACAAACGAGGATTCTACACATATCTTTGAACATAATTAAGAAAATGACCGCCAAAACAATATTCCTTGTTTTATGTTTCCAGTTGATAAGGATGAGATGTTATTTAAAGCTAAACGTTCAATATCCTCTTTTATATGCCATCTTGTTTCTGCGACTTTCAACCAATCAATAAAACTTAAAACATGTAGAGTGTCACTGAATGAACAGTTCTGCTAAATTATCTTGAAATCAAATAAGTGATTGGCATGGCTTATGTTATTGTTAAATGTATAACCAATGGCTAATGTTGAGTTGATTGATCATGCTATATGATTGGTCAGTTAATCAAACCGAATTTGATGTTCTGAAGTCAATTTTACATAAATTGACATTCTAGTTTTGAAAACAATAAATTATTACAAGGTGTACCTTGACTTTGATTCATACTTTGTGAGTTCCAGAGACATAGTTATAAACAACTTAAGTTCAAGTGACTTAGATATTTTGTGTTTTATTTATCTTAAATTGTTGGAGTGCCAATATCTGTATCTATTTTAAGTGATAATTAAACTTTGTTGAACATTTCGTGTAGTTACGTAACATTCTTGGACTCAGAAAACGCAGCACAACATATGGTGACAGAATCCGGCTACAATATTTCTAAGTGTTGTAACTTTCCCAGTACCTCGGAGTAGTTGTGACTTCAATACAGCAAGCGAGTATACTATATTTACAATTCCCCATATTACAAGAAGAAAGATGAATAGTTGTGGAAGATTCTGCGTTCCAGTACTGTAACCTCCAAAGACAGTTTTTTGGACCATTGGTGTCGGCTTATACAACAGGACCAAAGCGAAATGGATCAACATCCTTACAAATGGATAAGAAGAAACAACGAGACTCTGCAAGGATGGGAAACTTCATGAACAAGAAGGACGCAGAGAACCTTCCATTCTTCAACGTAAGCAACGATCATCTACATCACCTTAGCTATAATTCCCTTCTTCGAAAATCACCAAGCTGTCAACGAAAGTACAAAGCGGCAATCTAGAAAACACTTTTAGCCAACAAAATGCATGTATATCATTTCTGAGATTAGAGAATAAGGATTTAAAAATCAGTGTCAATGTTCAAAATGTTAAGTGTCTAAATTTAAATAAAACAGTTGATAAGGTTACTGAAAAATATAAGAAAACATTGGAATCGAAACAACAAAATAATTGGATTACAGCAAAATTTGGAAAAGAAAATTGAAAGGGTTAATGCTTTTGTTTCCTGCCAGGAAAATCTTCAGTGTGAAAATACTCGTCTTATGTTTAATAACAAGCAACTAGACATTAAGGTTAACTCTATATCGGAAGAATTAAACAAATTACAGATGACAAAACTAACGAATCCTTCAAATTCGAAGATGAAACAAATGGAACCAATCATACGGGAAATAATGTCATTGTGGGTTAGGGTTCTTTTGATTTATTTCATTGTCATCAGTTTCTTCTCTTCTTTTGGTTCATTTGTTATGTTGAGAAAGCAAACATAAGTAAACAGCGTTGTCCATTTTTCAGTGTCTTGGTCATCACGAATTCGATCTGAAAGTTGCTGGACTGGCACCCTACCTCGATAATATGTCTCTGGAACTCCCAAAGTATGAATCAAAGTCAAGGCACACTTTGTAATAATTCATTGTTTTCAAACTAGAATGTCAATTTATGTAAAATTGACTTCAGAACATCAAATTCGGTTTGATTAACTGACCAATCAAATAGCATGATCAATCAACTCAACATTAGACATTGGTTATACATTTAACAATATATAACATAAGCCATGCCAATCACTGCTAAAACAGCTCAAGGCGACATATGGCATTGTTAACTTTTAAGTCGAAATGTCTGAGAAAGGGGATATAATTAAGTAAGGTTGATTGAATAACAATTACATATAATAACTTAACAAACATCAAATATCCTTTTGATGTTTCTTGACACGCTGTTTTGACAGCATTATGGAAACTTGTACATATTTCAAATCATCATCAACATTCAAATTATGTCCTGGAAATAAAATACCGGTTATAATATAAATTGCAAATAAAGCATTTAAGTATAACTATGCACAAAGCATATAAGTATTACACCAATGACATATTAGGATTTTAGAATCATGTGAATTGAATGTCAACCTATTTTTTTATACTCCTTTTTGCCATTTTAGTCATGTTCACATAGTCATCTCTTTGTATGAATTTGTCTAGCTGTTTGCACGTCAAAGTGAAATGTCCTATTCTATTACATGATTTGCAGTCATTGTTTCTAGCGGAACAGTGTCCCCTTGGATGAAATGCATCACTGCCGCATTTCCCACAGAAGAAATCCCTGTCATCGTGATATTCGATGTTTACAATTTTAGAAATGAGTTGAACAGATTGGAAACAAACTCATTATGAGCAATATCCTCTTGTGCCACATGTTTTTCAATAGTAGGTAGCTGCAAAGGCGTCAAAATGCGTCTACAGGGTTGAAAGTCAGCAATTCCTACGGATGGTTTTCCTATGGTATGGCTCACATTAATCTTTTCACTCAGACCATTAATCTGTTCATACTTAACCACCTGTCAAATGTTTGTATGAAAGACCGTCTGTGAGAACATCTTGTTATTTGACATGTTACTTTTTGGTCTCCCTACACTTCGTTTTCATCCAGGGTACCAAGTCAGAGCTATTCCGTGAAAATGGCGTACCTATTATAATCTTTGATGTTACTAGAACTGAACGAGGGTAGTACATTTTTGCTGAATCTTCGCTAACCAATACGTTTTTGAAAAGGTTATAATATACTTATAACAGAAGTTACCACTGGCAAAAGCAGAGTTTTGTTGTGTTAAAGTTGCCATTTCTAAAATAGGTGGTCGTCTACATAAATATTTACTACAGAACAAAAAAAATATAATAATTATATTGTGTCAGATTTGTCGTTGATATAGGAAATAAAGGGCTGGATATAACCTCACATATTCAAGTTATGATTGTTAAATCTATAGAACTGTAGAATATAGAAACTTAAAATGTTTATCAATACTAATCAGTAAAATCAAAACTGAGCAATGATTGTTTTGGAAAAACACAGTGGGTAAGAATACCAAGTCTAGTATGATATACTTACTGCATCTGTCGTTTGGATTGCTTATGATATCATTGAACACTTTACCTACATACAGACGCTTTCTGATGCCTCTGTCGCAGACGACTTTGAAAACATTGTTGCAAAAGGAGAAATTGCTCATAATGAGCATCTTCTCCTTTAGCCGCAATGTTTTCAGCTTTATTTAATAATTATTAATTAAACTCATTGAGATTGTTCACATTTTTGACAAAATGCTTTCAAATGCATCTGCTTCAGAATTGTTTTATATTGGAAAGGGTAACGGTATCATAGGCATAATAAAAGTAGGGTTATAATTGTATTTCTTGTTAAAAAAAAACATCTAGAGCAATATGACATGGAAGTTTCTGACGATACTGTGTGCATGTTATTGGTCACCGGAGTCTTCACGGCAGCAGCAACAAATCGCCGCTCATTTAAATCAACTCCGATTTTTATATCAGAATAGAACAGGGCTACTATTTTGCCAAACAGGCCCCTAATCGAGTTATTATTCAACAATGCAGTTTGATCATCAACGAAATCCTGTCCATTTACACAGTCTGATACAACTGACCTCTGCAGGCTTCTACTATAGACAATAGTCTTCTATTAAAACCTCCAGCAATAACAACACACTATGGTGATGCACTGCCTTATACGAGTTTAGTTAAGTTTAAACTTGTTTATTTTACATCGATTGTGAAACAAGCTGTCAGCTTATATTAATCACGCTCGATGTCTGCTTCTCTGGGGACTTAACCAGTACTCATGCCGTTTGTGTGGGATAATCCCAAATGCAAAACCCTCTCATCATTTAAACCCGGGACCGTTGGTATGAGAGACCGATGCTTTACCTCTGCACTCCTGTCTTCCACCGAGTTTCCGAGTTGTGTCTTGCTCATACAATCATACAATCATTTTATATGTTTTCAGAGTGTACTTGTCAGATTGTTTATTTTCATTTTGGGTTTTTCAATAATCTTTTTGTAAAATAATGATGAAATAGCTAAGTTGAAAATTGCCATTTATTAGTATATATAGTTTATGACAAACGAATACATGCACTTATATTAAAACAGTTTACATATGTAAATAAATGTATAAAAAGCTATGTTTATAGTTATAGTCGGACATACTGCACATTAATATGAATGTAACCCTGTTTTGCACCAGATGAATTTAGAAATGTTGCTGAAAGAGATATTTTTCGGATCAATATTTCGAAAGCTGCAAAAAAAATGTATTCCCATTTTTTCAATGTTATCATTTTTACTTAGACATTAATCATTAATATGGTATACATTCTTTGAAACCTATTCCTGTTGTCTTGCTGCAGATGTGTTGTATGTGAAAGCATTTAACACTTTCCCATTTATAAATGCATTCTGACGCATCTGAAGCAGCAGAATTTTGAGAACATTGCGGTAAAAGAAGTAATTGCTCATAATGAGTAATTTCAACTTTAGCCACAATGTTTTAAACTATATTCAATAATAAAAAAAAATCTTTTGTATAGAATTTTCATATTTTTGCATTTTTGTTTTCAAAGTCGTCTGCTGCATATTTGTTATATGTCGGAAAGGGTTAAGCAATAGGTCTACATAAACGAGTACAAATGAACCAACCTGCCAGCAGACGCATTTTGCCCATTTACCAAAATTACAGTGAGGCTCGGACAAGTCATACATACAGTCTTACAAAAGTGTTCAATGTCTGCCTTCATCCTAACCCTTTCCCACATACAGCAAATCTGCTTTGAAAACAAAGTGACAAAAACCTGAAAAATCTCCATAAAAGATAGCTTAATTGTTAAATCAAGTTGAAAACATTGTGACCAAAAGAGGAATTGCACATCGTGAGCAATTTCACATTTAGCCACAATATTTTCAAAAGTCGTCTGCTGCTATTGTGTTGATTACAATCACAGTTTTCCCTACTATAACCCAACATGTGAGCAACAAAACACAATGCTGCCTGTTGCGACTCACACATAAGTCATGAGCACCACAAGAACCAGATCTTTTTGGATGACATTAAAAAATGATAATGATACTGAACACCGTCCTATCTGTTCCAACTGTTGAATGAATACAACATTTAAACATTTAAACACTTTTCAATATTGGATTTCTGTTACCCTCTTGGATGAAACAAAAGTAAAACATTTAAACACTTTTCAATATTGGATGTCGGTTTCCCTCTTGAAGAACAAAATAAAATCAGGTTATTTACACCTTCCTGTCTGTTTTCCTTTTATTGAACAACGACACAAGAGGGCATTGAGTCCTATATTGCTCACCTGATGCAATTATCTATTTGGAAGTAATGTTTAATGTTCTTACTCTAAACATACAAGGAAAACATGCCCCACCACCCGGATAGCCATGTTTTTCAACTATCTTTATATTCCCACCTAACGAAATATTAGTGTCCTATTTATTTTCAAATTTGGCCAGTACTTTTAGAAAAGAAGAAAGTTTGTAAGGAAAAAGAGCCCCCAACCCCTTATGACCATTTTTATATACGTATTGGAATGACTTGAACAAACTAGGTGGAGTAACAAACACCCTAGGAACAGTTGTGCCAAATTGTTTTCAAATCTGGCCAGTATGTTTGAACAAGATCATTTTAAAGATTTTACTATAATACATGTACCATATATATGGAAAAAGAGCTCCGCCCCCTCTGGCAGCCAATTTGAGAAAAATTGGTAGATGTTCTCTCAAGGAACGTTTTTGCCTAATTATTTTCGAATTGGGCCAGTACATTTAGACAATAAGATTTTTAAAGTTTTTGATATATACCTTAAAATGAAGACAAGCCCTAGCCCGAGGCATCCATTCTTTTTGACAAATCTGAATAATTTTAACAAACTTGGTAGAGGGTCACCCAAGGAATATTTGTGTGGTCTTATTTTCAAATCAGGCAAGTACTTTTGGACAAGAAGATTTCCCCATTTCTGAATCCACAGCAGCCAAAGTTATACATTGAACTATTTTGACTTCACAAGGAGCATTTCATGAAAATTTGCCCAATGGTTTTAGAGGAGAAGTTGTTTGTAGTAAAATGTGAACAATCGGACAGATTACATTGATGAAGCCGCCGAACAGTAAGTTTTCACAAATTCGTGGTCAGATGAGCTAAAATTTCAAATTCTACTACACACCATCCTTTCTGTTTTCCAACTGTTGAAAAACATAAAATTTCAACATTTACTCCATACCATCCTGCCTATTTTACAATTGTCATATAATACCAAGAACTTGTAAAGCTTGTACAACGTTCAATAAGAATAGCACAAATATTGCAAACTGACCAAATGCTCCTCTCTTATTCTGTTCTGGATCTGAAAATAAAAAGTACTGATAAGTGAAATACAGAGGTAGAGTGCAGACCTTGTGATCCAAAGATCCCGGGCTTCCTATGGGACCTCCTCATGCACTTGGTATGAATACTGGATGAAGAGTGATAAGTATAAGTTGTAAAAACTTTCATCACAATCAATGTAAATTAAATCTTATACATGTATAGGGTTTTCAACCTCTAAAACATAAATATTTCATGATTAAAATTGCAATCCGACCCTTAAAACCTTTGTTGTGGGTACATATAGATTTTGACTGGGTGCTAAGAGAGATACG
Organism: Serripes groenlandicus; assembly: GCA_031761405.1. Taxonomy (NCBI): domain Eukaryota; kingdom Metazoa; phylum Mollusca; class Bivalvia; order Cardiida; family Cardiidae; genus Serripes; species Serripes groenlandicus. The sequence goes on from JASEVX010000005.1 coordinate 5,758,287, forward strand.
ATGTTGGGAAACAATCACTTTACTCCTCTTCATCCCTTGCCCTAATACAGACACTTGAAGCAGAAGATGTTTGAAAACACTGTGGCACAATATTTCCACTCTATTCAATAGTTATACTTTCATGTAAAGATACAATACATATTTTTGCCTAGACAATTTCAAATTCGTGTTCTACAGATTTGATATAAATGTGAGAAAGGGTACACAAGACCTAGGCTCGTTATGATTGTATAAACATCCCTTCAACTTACAAGGAAACCTTGGGAGGTTGAGATCAATATAGATAAACAATGTTTGGTCTTACTTTACACCGTTTGGTAGTTAATCACACTGGGACATTTCTATTTAGTTCTCTGATCACACAAGCCTTTGACAATATTTTGACATACAGCATACATTCTGACCATATAGCATGCATGTGCAAATAGCCAAGCAATTTCTTCTTTTCCCGCTAAGTTTTCAACTTTGTCCACAAATTCTGCTAAACTCAACAATTTCTCCTTCACCCGCAAAGTTTTTAACTCTGTGCGCAAGTTATGCTGTTGTGTTATGAAATGCATACTTTCTTCTATGGAATCTTTCAAAGCATTTGCACATATTTTATGAGGTAAAAGATTAGGTTTGAAGAGCTTCTATGAAGGGGAAGTAACAAATCAGTGTATACCTCCAGAGTATCGTCCCCTTGTATAGACTACTCTAGACAGCATCCATAATAATCCACACACAGCGCTCACTTTCTACAAATAAACATAAAAAATAAACATTAGGACTGTGTGCAGGATTTTATACCCGGTATCTACAGTTTGATTCCTGCTCACAGTGTTATGGAGCAATACATTTGAGCAAGGCACATTTCAAGCCCAAGTACTGTTTTGGATGTTTTTTTGTTTTTTTAAATTACATAACACAAACTAGAATTGTTTTTGCAAAAAACAGATGTCTCCCCCTCAAATATCTGTCAAAATCTCTCAAAACATACCAACCTATAAAGCAGACAATGGGTTCTGCACATTGCCTTGATGAGGTGAACATGTGACCCAAGTTTCATGAAAATCCTTCAAGCCGTCTTGGAGATATGGAGCGGACACGATTTGAGACAGACAGACAGACAGACAGTCGAGACATGGGTTCTGCACATCGCCTTGATGAGGTGAACATTTGACCCAAGTTTCATGAAAATCCTTCAATGCTATCAAGTATTGCTTTTTGCGTGCTGTTTTTTACCACATAGAATAAATTTGCAGCAGACAACATTGAACAATCTCATTTTAAATATTAAAAAGAAACCGCTGAAGACGGTAAGGCCGGATTGTCGGCAATTTGACCTTGAAAATCGACAAACTAAGGTCAAGGTCAAAGTAACAATAGAAATCAATAGAACTTGTTACTGGTTACCTTCAGGCAAAGTTTCAAGTTTGCAACCCTTTCTTGTGCTGAGATTTTGCTTAACCAGAAACTTTAACCATTTTGCCTAACCTAAAACTTTAACCAAAATGTTGACGGACAGACAGACAGACAGACGGACATCGCCAATCTATAGACCGGAATTGCTTAAGCAATCCGGCCAAAAATCTCTATAAATGAGAGGTTAATTATTGAAAAGAGTTGATATTAGTGAGGCAAATGCAAAAATTGCTTATAATGAGCAATCTCTCCATTTGCCATAACAGTTTTAAAAATCGTTTACTGTAAGAGTTGTCAAAATGTGTTTGCTTATGGGAAAAAGTTACATATTACAAACCCCCAAATATTGTACTAGTAAATATCAATGCTATCAAGGCCAACTGTGATTGAGTAGAAGTAAAATATAAAGAAATAGATCAGTTTGCACTTCTTGCACTTCCAAATAGTTTGAACCAATTTTATTTTTTGTTTGCCAATACAAGTACATTAACCCTTTCCCACATATAAAACAAATCTGTAGCATCTTGGATTTTCTTTTAAAACTCAGTAAATGAAATTTTAATAATTAAACAGAGTTGAAACATTGTGACAAAAGTGAGAAATTGCTCATCATGAGTAATTTCTTCTTTTGCCACAATATTTTCAAGTATCTGCAGCAGAGGCACTAGAAATATTTTATATGTGGAAAAGGGAAAAGCTGTGTGGAAGACAGATGAAAAACGTGTGATCTTGTGGTCCCTTGTTTGACTCCTGTAAGAGTGAAGTCAAGTTTTTGGACAATTTTAAGTACTAGTCAAGTATGCAGCAAGCAGACATCATGGGCAATTAATATTTATAACTTGTAAGAACTTGGTCCAAAATTGATGTGCAATAAATAAATTTAAATTCAAATCAAAAAACAAATTGATTTGCTTGTCTGTGAACTTACTGGATATGATAATCCGCCTAATAATGTAAAAACCAGGAAATGTGGATAATTTTCTAACCTGAAAAAAAAAAGTACTTATAAAATTGTCAAATTTATATTCTATTAAAAGAAATACACAAAGAAGTTTTATACTTGTATTGATGTTTTAATATCATCTAAAATATGGAGCTTAAAAAATCAAATATCAATTCTGTGAAGTAGTTTGAAATCCTTATAAAACTAGAATTGTTTTTGACACAAAGACAGATGTCTCCCCCTCAAATATCTGTCAAAATCTCTCAAAACATTCAAACCTATCAAGCAGACAAAAATTTGGCCAAGTCGGACAGTATTCAATTTTTAATTACTAATTTTATCTTGACCTTGTACAAAGTGGACATGATAGCAAATGGTTTACAATAACACATCTTTTTACTGCAGCTGTAAATAATGAAAATCCTTCAAGCCATCTTGGAGATATGGAGCGGACATGAAATAAAGCCTCAAACCTTCAAGCATGACCTTGACCTGGAACCGGTATGGTCGAGACATGGGTTCTGCACATCACCTTGATGAGGTGAACATCTGACTCAAGTTTCTTAGAAATCCTTCAAGCCGTCTTGGAGATATGGAGCGGACACGAAATAAAGCCTCAAACCTTTGACCTTCAAGAGTGGCCTTGAACCGGTATGGTCGAGACATGGGTTCTGTACATCGCCTTGATGAGGTGAACATGTGACCCAAGTTTCATGAAAATCCTTCAAGCCGTCTTGGAGATATGGAGCGGACAGGAATTAAAGCCTCAAACCTTTGACCTACAAGCGTGACCTTGACCTTGAACCGGTAGGGTCGAGACATGGGTTCTGCACATCACCTTGATGAGGTGAACATCTTACCCAAGTTTCATGAAAATCCTTCAAGCCGTCTCGGAGATATGGAGCGGACACGATTTCGGACAAACAGACAGACAGACAGACATCAAGGACAAAAACAATATATCTCCCCTGTATACAGGGGGAGACATAATTTAATTGACGTAAGAGAATTACTTTTTTTCCCTTTTCATATTATTTTATACAATTCTTTTTCATAAACATTGTATGTCTCTAAAAGTTCAAAATTAATTTGAATTACTTTGTGATAGCTTCCTGATTGGCTTAAATACACTAAGTGACACTAGTTAATTTAATACATTTAACTTTTCCGAGGAAAGTTTTCCCAATGGAGAGAAATTTGAACACAACTGCAGCAGACATCTTGTTATAACATTGTGGCTAATTGAGAAATTATTGCTCAAAATGAGCAATTTCTATTTTTTTTCTTTTTCCACAATGATATCATAAGTTGCCAGTTATCATCTCAAGGATTAAACCATTTGTTCCAGAGAACATTTTCCATTGTGACCTTCAAACTCATACCTATGGGTCCTTTAACCCTTTCCCTCATACAACAATTCTGCAGCAGACGACTTTGAACATATTTTGTCAAAAAATGGAAAATCTGTATAATTGAATGGATAACCTATGACTAAAAGTGGAAAACATTGTGTCAAAAGGAGAAATTGCTCGTTTTGAGCAATTTCTTCTTTTGTCACTATGTTTTCAAAAAGCTGTCTGCTGCAGAGGCGTCAGAAGGCGTCTAAAACTTATAACAATAAGTAACTTACGTGTTGTGATAAGCCCTCATGACACAGTTGAACTCATGTGCATAGGGCTCTATTGTCATTTGTGGGAACTGAAATGTCAAATAGAAGACTATTCTGTGATTTGTAAAGCTAATTGCATGTTAATGTGTGTACAGAATTCTTCAGTTATACGAGACCAGTGAAGATCCAGATCAGCCTGTGCATATATATATAGTGTGATCAGCATCTGAACAGATTCCTATTCAATAAATGAGAATCTAAAGAATCTTCTAGTACAGAGCCAAAACACTCATCAAATTGGTGGCTGATCTCTAACTACACTCAAAAGAATCTTATCCAAAGGTCTTCAAAGCTCCAAAGTGTATATGTCTAACATATATGTACACAGCACTCAAGTAAATGTTCTGTAGAACTATATTTAACCTTAAACATAACGGTATGTGTGCACAAGTAAATGATCTGTATAACTGGATTTAAGCTTCTTTTGCCACAATGTTTTCAAGTTGTCTGCTGCAGATGTGTCTATATATGGGAAAGGTTTAATGATGTTTAATATTTTAAGCTTCAAACAGTAGAAAACATTGTGGAAAAAAAAAACGGGAAATTGTATATCATGACTAATAAGAAATTTCTTTATTTCCTACAGTTTTAAAGTCTGCTACTGCAGAGGCAAATACAATTGTGAGGAAAATTGTTAAACTATTTTTATGTAAAGCCCTCTGAAATTCATAAATTTTCGTAAAAGATTTGGAAGTTTTCAATATATCCATCTATGAAAAAACAGACCCGCCCCCTTGCGCCATATTTTGTTACCTTTCTCCATGGCTTGAAGGAATCTGAAAGAAGGTCACCCATGGAACATTTCTATCAAATTATTTGAAAAACAGTCAGATAAATTTGGAGAAGATTCACTATAGCCAATTAGCCATATTTTGAAAAACAGCTCTCCCCCCTGGAGGCAATGTCTTTCGACCAATCATCTTGGCTTGAAGGATTATTATAATACACTTCACATGACGGACAAAGGGCAATCACAATAACTTGCTAAAAAGTAATTCAAAAAGGACCATAATTCATACAATATGCATTGTAGAATTATGGTCCTTTTATTATATAAACATCTGAGTATTCCAAGTCCTAGTGTACATGCCTTAGGGAAAAGGTGGCCCTAAATACAAACTTAACCAAGATATCAGTGCAAAATGTGAACAAGTGTGGTATGGGTTACATTCCTGTGAAATAATACTGACATCAGCCCGGGAGTATTGTCAGAAGTAATTTTTAAAGCTTGCACTATGTGACTAATATTAGGAAAATCAGCCAAGACCTCGTGCAAGCAGTCATGTCAATATGTCAATATAACTTGAGCAAGTTTGGTAGAGGGCCACCCAAGGATCATTCATGTGAAATTATATTGAAATCAGCCCAGTATATTTGGAGGAAATAGTTTTCAAAGCTCTGCTTTTGACCCCTTTTCTGATACCATGGAAACCAGTTTTTAATGGAATTGAACTATTTTGACCACTTCTTAAAATGATCATATAAGGAACTTCATTGGAAGTTTGTTCGAATTAGTCCAGTGCTTTAGAACCTGTCAATTTTGTTGATGCAGGACAGATAATCACAGGATGATGTTAGGTCGCTGGTTCGATCCCCTGTCAGGTCATACCAAAGACTTTTAAAATGGCAGTAATGGCTTTCCCTCCTTGGCGCTCAGGGTTGTGGGGTAAGCATTGCGACCGACTTGCTGATGTCAGAATTAATGGACCAGTAGTTCTGGTAACTTACCCAGGAAATGCTGTGATATAACTGAAAAAATGTTGAATGTGGCGTTAAACACCAAACAAACAAACAAAAGGTAGATGAGCAAATCATTTGGCTAGTTATGGTTCTAATAGCCTGCATTGTCCCGTTTACATGAGTAATTATCTAGTTTAATGGTAAGTTATAATTTGTTATAACATGAAGATGAAATACAAAGAATGTCTCCTACAGAGATCTAAACATTGTTTCCTGCAAGAGAAAGGGTTAAGACACTTAAAATAAGACAAAGGTTTCTTTCTTTGTATAATCTTTATTAATACCTTTTACATATATATATATATATATATCTATGTCAGGCCTTTAGATGTATAATACAGTGTGAAATGGCTAATCTAAATGTTTAGTAACAGATATTAACAATGCACCTGATATGATCATTTAGTGATGTCTACTTTTGAAAACTATCCTTAGGATAAACGTGTAACATATGGAAATTGTAAGTAAATTGTTAAAAGAAAGGTTTTTTAAAAGTCAAATTTAGTTTCTTTAAGAGAAATGTTTTATAAATTGGCATTTCTATTGCAGCGCTGATATTTAGTAAATAACAAATATGTATACAACTTAAACAAATATTCAAATATTGTAACAATTTCTCTAAAAACAGACAACTTTTGAACAGATCATGGACAAGTCCAAAACACCCTTTGAACCCATCATAAATTTCTTCATATTTTTGAGTAACATTAGATTCTTTCCAAGAAAATAGTTTCAATATAATGGTAGAGTTGTTCATGTTTAAAAGGCTCAGCGCTAAAATTTTCATTTCAACACAACATTGTCAAATTTAAAAAACAAGAGGCCCATGAGGGCCTATGCTCTACTGGTATGGTTCTTTGGTCATTTTCAATCCAGAGCATGTATGTATGGTGAAGATCGGATAGTAAATGGGGACTCTTTGTTTTCACAAGCTGTATTATAGTAATTTTTACAATTTCATGGGCCATAATCCAGTCTTGCATTGGCGGATCTGGCTGGTTTTCAAAAGGAACCAAGCTCTAATCAGTATTTAACTACTATCTAAGTTTGGTGAAGATCAGATGGTAAATGGAGCCTCTATTGTGTTCACATGCTCAATTATAGCAATTTGGACAATTTCAAGGGCCATAATCCAGTCTTGCATGGGCGGATCTGGCTGGTTTTCGAAAGGAACCAAGCTCTCATGGATATCTAACTACTGTATAAGTTTGGTTGAGATACAATCAAAAGTGAAGCCTGTATCGTGTTAACAAGCTCTTTTATAGCAATTTTGACCATTTCAAGGGCCATAATCCAGTCATACATGGGCAGATCTGGCTGGTTTTCGAAAGGAACCGACCTCTCATGAATATCTAACTACTGTATAAGTTTGGTTGAGATACAATCAAAAGTGAAGACTGTATCGTGTTAACAAGAAATTGTTTACAGACGCACGGACGCATGCACGCACGGACGCACGCACGGACGACGGACAAATCGCCACGACATAAGCCCTTCTGGCCTTTGGCCAGTAGAGCTAAAAACCATATTTGCAAGAACATTTTATTTATCTATATGAAAAGACAATTCGATGTATAAGGTACTTAGGTACTTTACAAGAGTTTAACAATTACACATTTTTCGTCCATCAGCACCCAGTTTCTACAACCAAGTGAAAAAGTCACATGAAACTAGATTGAATGAAGGATGTAATTGCATAGAAAAGTTAATAATTACGGCATAAAATATGCGTATATCTTTATAAAAAGGATGTAAGCAATAGTTATATTGCGTTTCATCAAAGGATGATTACTACAACAATTACTGTACTTCCATGAACAGAAGAAACATTAACCCTTTCCCACCTCTTTTGACACATCTGCAGTGGACGACTTTTGAAAACATCGTGACAAGAGGAGAAATTGCTCAAAACTAACAATTTCACCTTTTGCCACAATGTTTCAACTTTTTTCAGTAATTATAGCTACAATTATAGAGATTTACAATATGTTTAGTAGACATTTTCAAAGTCGTCTGCTGCAGATTTGCTGTATGTGGGAATGTGGTAAAGGGTTTACAAAAACTTTTGAAAAGGAAAATATGTCATATGAAGTATGCTGAAGGCCATACAAAAACAGACCTCCTGAACTTCCACAGAATCTGATCAGGATCTTGACTGTTTGCCATCTAGTTGTTACAGCAATCTTGATGCATCTACAGAACAGTGCATATGAAAAAATCTGACCATACAACTGTACAAGTAGAGACTTTGATGACAAATACAAGTAATTTAAAATCGTTGAATGTCTGTTTTTGCAGGGTTCACATGAGACTTGCTCTGTGAAAACCAACTTTATATAGTAACTTTATATATGTAAATAATGACCTTCCTTTGCATGTATATAATATGATCTAAATGCACATTGTTTGTCACACATTAATACTTAATAGAAACCTTCTCTAAATAAAAGATGAAAAGGCTTGGTGCGTATGAAGCACAAGTTGCATGTTTACACAGATTGATCTGAATCTACACTGGTTACAAATTCCCTTTAGTTGCCATTCTCAGAGCCCATTCCCTATGACATATTTATGCACTCAAGATCCCCAACATCCTGAGTCCAAGTATGACTGTATTAACCAGCAGTGTGATAAGGCCTATGTAACCAAAAGCGCCTCGGTTTCTCTTTTCTGGATCTGAAAATATACAAATTGGCATTGTAGCAGTGTATGGCTTTTTTGGTCTGTTTTTGTTGGTTCTTTCCATCACTTTCTATATGAAATGAAGAGTTTGTTTCAGGTTATTTAACCCCTAATTACATTCAACTAATCTGCAACAGACACCTTTTGAAAGCTTTAAGACAAAAACACTGAACATCTCAAATGAAATACAAATGAATAACAATTCATCAGAGTTTAAAGTTTTGGATAAGTATTCCCTTATTTCTGTAACATCTTTGGGTATTGCCTCAAAACTTTGCTCAATTCTGTTGTATCTTAAGACAAGTTTTCTAGCCAGTACCCACAACTCTGATAAGAAATTTAGCCAAATTATGCCCCTTTTTGGACTAAGTAAATTCAGGTTAAAGTTGTATGCACATCTCCATACCTCTGTTAATACTTACATGGAAACTATTGACAAGTCTTAACAGTCGTTAAGATATATTATTTTCATAATTGACGTATTTGACTCATAATATCTTTTGTAAAACCCTGGCAGACCAACCAATTTTCCCTTTCCGAAGTGCAGAGGCATTTCAATGCATGTGCAGCATTGAGGCACGAGAAGAAATTGCTATTTCTCCTTTTGTCATAATCTGTTCAACTCTTAATTCAATAAGATCACTAAGAATTAAGTGTGCTGCAGATTTGGGGAAGGTTAACAATCATGATGATACCAGGGTCGTAGCTCCCTTTAGGCACTGTAGGCATTTTTTCTCAAAATGCCCCAAAATGCAGTTGCGGTGATAGACATCTGCGTAATGTATCGACCAGATCAGCCTGTGCTGTCCGCGCAGACTGATCCGGCCGACACATTCCGTCTTAGGGGGAAAGATGTATAGAGTAGTTATTCCTGAAACAGAAAATCCAAAGGAGGCGAAAAAGTGTCTATCCAGGTAGGCCTGTGTAGCATGGTTAGGCTGATCCAAGTCGATACTTAACGCAGAGTCCAAAATGTTGATTTTCTCACGAGACGGCCTACACATTGATTATTGCAAAGCTACGCCACTGGATACCAGTATCACATCCCTCAGCGAGAGTCAGTTTACAAAATCTGCAGCCCTGGGTCAACTTACCTCCGCTGGAATAGTTTACTGCATACACAACTCGACCAAACAAATAAATGAGTCCAGCTACTGCACTAACCCGCTGAAATAGAAAACAAGGAATCTTTAATATATGTCAGAGGACTAGATAAGGGGGAGTAAAATTATCTTTTCTCTACAATATCTCTGTTATTACTCAACCTAACCCTATGTTGTGGGTACTCAAAAGAATTGTCTCACTGGGACGATTCTTTTGAGTACCCATAACATAGGGTTTTAATGTCTTACTAAAAATATCACTGAAGGTGATGAATACCCCCAGCTGGTGCCTGACAATATACATATGTATGAGAAATTCAAGGGGCCACAACTCATTTAAAAATAATTCCAGTGGAACACGCCCACAATATACACAACTAGGCTTGGTATCAATCATTCTTGTGAAGTTATATTGAATTCTGACCAAGGGTTGCTGAGAAATAGTGTTCACAAGAAATGTCCACAGACCAACGGACCGACAAACTGACCAACAAGCGCGACTCATATATAGCCCCCATATTCTACGTATCTGGGGGTATAATAAGGATTTTGGAACATGCAAAACTGACCTTATCTAGAGCTCTCTATTTTATAGACCTCTCTCACACACATTGTAGCAAAGGGAATAATTACTCATAATGTTTGCAACTCTATTGAATATTTACATTTATAGAGATTTTCCGTTTTTTGCCTAGATGTTTGCAGATTTGTTGTATGTTGGAAAGGGTTAATACAATCAAATGGCTTTTTTAAGCCCTGTTTTATATACTAGTAATTAGAATTTTGCACATCTTTTGACTTTGAAACAAAATATAGTAAATCATACAGTATCATGCTCCAAATATTTAACCCTTTCCCCCATTCAACAATCTGTAGCAGATAACTTTGAAAAAAATCGCTGCAATCTTTGTTTGGCATCCAATAAACATCTTTGCAAGACGCATGTATGCAGCAAGTTTGATAACCAAACATGCAATAGCATGAGATAATATTGCCTTCACAAACTTTTCCTTAACTCTTTCCCTCATATAGACGCTTTATGATGCCTCTGCAGCAGACGGCTTTTTGAAAACATAGTGACAAAAGAAGAAAGTGCTCAAAACAAGCAGTTTCTCCTTTTGCCACAATGTTTTCCACTTTAAGTCATAGGTTATCCATTCAATTATAGAGATTTTCTATTTTTTGTCAAAATATGTTCAAAGTCATCTGCTGCAGAATATCAAGGTCATAATTACAACAGCCTGAATTCTCTCCACGAGAAATCCGCTCCCGAAAATAGAGCTTCTCCTTTATCTCTTTCCCACATATAGACGCATTTTGTTGCATCTGAAGCAGGAGACTTTTGAAACATCGGGACAGAAGGAGAAATTGCTAAAAACAAGCAATTTCTCCTTTTGCCACAATGTTTTCAACTTCTTTTAGTAATTATACCTACAATTATAAAGATTTACCTTATTTTTGAGTAGACATTTTCAAAGTTGTCTGCTGCAGATTTGCTGTATGTGGGAAAGGGTTAAATCGCCTTTATACCCCAATGTTTTTAAAACTCGGCTGCTGCATGGATATAAGTCATATCCGTATCAGGGGCAAAGATAGATATTCTTAATTTTAGTTGGCTTACCGGAAATACAAGTCCACCCAAAAACAGCAAACCAATAAATACGCTGTAACCCTCTAGCCTATAGATAACAAATAGAAACATGTATGTGTTTATAATCAATGTTAAGAAAGGAATGAGTTCATTAATAAATTAATTCTAAACTGAAGAAAGGAAAGAGCTCATGAATAAATTAACACTAAATTGAAGAAGGGAATGAGTTTATGAATGAATTAATACTAAAACAAAGAAAGTAAAGCGATTATATTTGTTACAATCTGACACCCAAGGAACATTTCTGCCAAATCATTTTCAAATTGGACCTATACTTTTGGACAAGAAGATATTTGAACTTTTAACTTTATATGCATAAAGAAAACAAGCCCATTCCCATGTTTTTACAATGGATCTGAACAATTTGATCAACCTTGGAAGAGGGTCAGGTCAGGTCAACCCAAGAACATTTGTGCTAAATTATTTAGAAAACAGGCCAGTACTTTTCGACAATATATTTTTTCTTGAATATATTTCCGCAAACAGTATGCATGGAATTCAATTCTTTGAATAAATTTGAAAGAGGATTCAGCTGAAACTATTTTGAAATTTGTCATTTGGTTTAGGGGTAAAAATGTTTGTAGGTACATGTATGGACAGACAAAGACATTAATAACCGGTTAATTGTATAATTTTCTAACCGGATAAATTCATAGACAATCAATATTCACTTTCTTCCGGGTTTTGTTATTTCCCTTTTTATTATTGTTGTTGTTTTAACTCGAATTTCTCAGTCATGTATAAATCAGACTAGAATGTCGTTATCAGAACATTTTCATTCATGTCAACCAACTGTTTTTATTTTATTTTTTTAATTTACAATGTAGAATTGATTAAGTGTCTGAATGAAAAGAATCTGTTTTAACGGCTCGCGCTCTGCGGTGCTGAAGACTTTTTTGATGTTTTGACAAAGGATGTCATTGCTGGCTGTTTGTTAGACAAATTAACAGGCAAATTAAGCTAATTCTGATATTCTGACGGATGTTTCAATTGAATATGGCTGTGCATGTTACTGGTTACACAAGTCCAAGACAGTTCATTACCACACAAACTGCATTTAAAACTTTTATCCTCGGCACAGTGTTTGAAATATTTCCAGACAAAGGATGAAGGATGTAGCAGGCAGCATTAAGGCATTATTCAGTAATCTATTTTGAACGAAGTGACCGTTATTCGATTTATAATAATATATGTTGAATGAAAGAGGTGCATAGCTGCATATCTTTAAATATCAACTCAGGGGAACATGTGTTCAAAACTTCAAACCACTCTTTAAATCTGCTAATCGTGTTGGTAAATCATTTACAAATACAACAATTTGAATTTATCACATTCATTCCAATTATTTGTATTATCAAAACAAATGCCGAATATTATTAATAAGTCATTATTTTATTATTTCTGCCTTTTATACAACATCAAAGTCGGGGAGTAAATGTTAAAACTATTGTTTATATGTCTCTAGATGAGAAATCATTTCCTTTTAATCATTATTAAATTATTGATAGACAAAAATAAAAATAACATACAACTATACGGTTGAAACTCAACAGAGCTTGTCTGGACAGACCCATGTGGGGATGACGCGTTCCAAGATTAAATTGATAAATGACCACTCCGTAGATCTTCCATAAGAATTGTTACGAGTGATCAAAATTTCGATGCAACCCTGGATCTGTTTGTATTCAGCTCTCTGGTTGGTTGAATTTCAATTTGTTTCTCGCTGCAAGATTGCACCAAAAATGGACTGTTTATGAGTTCCCACCTATTAAGCTTTTATCCACCCTTTGCGGGCTGGGTATAGTTTTTAATAGCTGTTGACGAGGTGATTTGCGGCAGTCTTGATTGGAGATTTCCAAAATTACTTGGGATTGCCTTCTTGTATCGAGGATTAGTTTGATCGCTACACATATCGAAAAAGAATATTATTGCTTATATATATGTTAAAGAAACACTATTGGGTTTTTTTTTCCACTGACCGTCACATAGTAAAAAAACCTCAACCAAGGTGTGACACCAACGCCGACGTGAGTAGTATAGCTAGCCTTTTCTTCGAAAAGTCGAGCTAAAAATGATATAAAAGATCTAGATTGCCTCAAATCAGATTTGAAGCAATAAATCCAACACAGATTTTCCTTCATATAACAGGAGACGGACCCGAGTCCAGCTATGTTTGATAAAAAGTTTCATGAAAAAATGAATGTACCTCTTCAATGCCGACACGTTGTCAAGAATCCTTGTACACAATGCTGTCAGCTACAAACGTATAGTTCTTGTGCATAAAAAGTTGTTGAATGGAGTTGATTAGAATTAATGTGCGGTCAAAGGGAGATAGATCACTCTGCAAGATTATTGTTGGGTATTTTACCTGACCTAAAAATAGGTCTTAAAATAGATTGTGAACAAAAAATTTAATTCATGTATATATAGTTTTATAAATTAATTCACAGACCCCCATGACCAAATTTTGAACTTGACTGAGATTTGTCATAAAGATTGGCTGAAAAATGTGGCAACTAGAGTGTTCATAAAGTTATTCTAATATTTGACCTAGTTTATGATCCCAATGACCCAGTTTAGAACTAGACCAAAACTTGATGGAGACAACAGTTCTCATGATTTTTCATAAAGATAGAAAGATAAATGTGGCCTCTTGAGCGTTAATAAAATTATTATAAAACTTGACATTTGAGATTTGACAGAGACCTCTACAGTAAGTTTTAAACACGGTTAAGTTCTGGCCAACGATGACCTTGGTAATTTTGCCACTGAATGATGTCCCATGACCCAACATTACGCCTGACAAAGTTTTAGAAAAATTCAATCAGGGGTTGCTGAATAATAGAGAATTGAAAAGGTGGCCACCGCCATTGCCAGAAAAGTGACTGCTATGTCTCATTCCAAACTAGTGGGCGACACAAAAATACAGGACAACGTATCGCTAATGCTTTATTCCATATTAAATATATATTCAAAACAAAACAGTTCTAATGATGACTTACGTATTTTGATGAGCTCTTTGAACACAGTTAAAAACATTGTCAGCTAGTTTTGTACCATACATCTGTGGATACTGAAAGTGAATGTAAATACATGTACCACAGTTAACAAGCAGTCATTGGAATGATTATATCCAATGTAAAACTTTGCTGTGATCACCCCATTAACAGCAACCTCATGCATGTTGATGCACCTGCAGCAGAAGAGGCAAGCCAGACCGCAGGGAGATATATTGCAAATGAATAACAAATTAAATAATTATGATTCTCACATTAATATGCATTTATCTGCAGACGATTTTTGAAAACACTGTTGAAAATCATTTATTGTTCATACTACTTCTAGTGTCTACTTTGATAATCTTAATTTGAACTTTCACTGTCTGTTTTTTTCCATAAATGTTCAAATGTTCTGCTGCAGGCTCCTTCAAAATCTGCCTAATCAGGTAACCTTTTTTGCCCTGTCCCAGATGTAGACGTTTTTAGATGCCTCTGCAGCAGAAGTTTTTTGAAAACATTGTGGTAAAAGAAATAATTGCCTATACTCAGCAATTTCCCATTATGCCACAACTTTGTCAACTGTGTTCAATAATAAAACTTTCATTTGAAGAAATTTTCCCAATTTTTTAGTCTACATGATTTTAAAGTTGTCTGCTGCTGATTTGATTAATGCGGTAAATGGTTAAGTCTTAAGTTGGGCGTGTCTGTGTCATAGTTCAATTGATCAAAATGAACAAGCAAGAGTCGCAAAAGTCTTCAGTCTTTCAGTCCTAACTGACAAAAACTCCTACGGACTGACAAATTTACATACAAAAAATGGTTGGACAAAGAAGGAAATGGATGAAAAGTGAGCTTTTGGCAGAGTACACCCAGGCCTCAGTCAGGGGGCGAGTGGGTTACAGGCAGAGTTGACCCGTTACCGAATAGAGCACTTTGAGGAATGCCAGTCACCCCGACACCCAGTTATACCGACACCCTGTTAAGCCGACATTAGATCGTCGACCCGACACCCTATAATAATTTCATGTGTGAAATTCAGTCGTCCCGACACCTCCCTATATTTTACTGTATAAATGAATAATTATTGAAATTTAACTTCTCTTTTTTCTTCCTTGAATTGACAAGTGACTGAATGTGATATAGTCATTCTATTCTCGTATTCTTGATCGAGTCTAAAACTTTGAAAAGGTTACAACAAACGTAGACACTGTTCTCCATAGTTCTTCTTTCCCACAATGTTGATTGTCAAAAACATGGAAAATGTTACAAATTGAAATACGAACCCGTAATGTCTAAGTTTATAGAAGAGTAGAATGCTTGTAAGAAAGGAGCCATCGCTATTTCATAACGAATTCTCTTTTTCTTTCTTAAATTGACGAGTGACTGAATGTGATATAGTTAATCTATTCTCGTAATCAGTATAATTATCTTGATTGAGTCTAAAACTTTGGAAAGGTTACAACAAACGTTGATATTATTCTTCGTAGTTCTATAGAGTCAAAAATATGGAAAATGCGTGCGTAATCTTGATTGAGTCTAAAATCATTGTTGACGGCAATTGTTCATAGTATAACAATACTACTTTTTAAATGAGGTGTCGGCTCGCCTCGATTTTTGTCATGGGGTGTCGCTCATCTCAAAAATGTGTCGGCTTAACCAAAAAGGTGTCGGCCAAAAAGGTGTCGGCTTAACCAAAAAGGTGTCGTCTTAACTGGGTGTCGGGATATCTGGGTGTCGGGATATCTGGGTGTCGGGTCATCTGGTTACCCACTTTTGAGCCTTCAAAAACTCCAGACATATAAATACATTTTATAGTCTATGAAAACCCCAAAGGTGACCTTTTGAGTGGCATTATTCAAATAATAATTAGTTCTACCAACCTTTATTCCATATTTCTTTCTCGCAACTGCCACTTTAAATCCCAGCCATTGCAGCAAAACTATCGATGCGACAAATACGAATACCACATAGCCGTAGTCAGCATTTACTTCTAGTGTCGTCATTTTTTAAATATATTTCTTTTAGAAACGGGGGAGTTTCTTGTTCTTCAACAAAATCGCAAATCTAGAACGCTATATCAAATAACACGGTGACAATCTAGAACATGTATAGTTTGGATAAGACGGACTAATTAAACGAGGAGTATTTTACCAATCGCATTTTGGAACGAAACAATCAGTCGACACTCACCGGAACCCCATACTTTCTCCTAGCTTGAAGAGTTCTTGCTTCCAACCAATTCGTCAGAAACCAGGAACAACAGACCATTAGCAGAACAAATCCATAATCGGATGAGATTGAAATAGAAACCTCCATAACTGCGAGCACCGGTTGCGAAGAAAAGTGATGTTTTCAAAATGTCTACTGTGTCTTCTATGGTTAATATAATGTCTATGTATTGGAAATTTCATAATTAGATGGAATTAAATAAATCATTCATATTTTATCTCAACCAAAAGTAGACCTGTTTTCTTTGAATGTACACGTTTAGAACATTCAGAGCTGAACGTCGTATCCATTTTTATGTTGGAGCAATTTGTACACGGGACGATACGTGTTACGGAAAAAATGTTTCTGTTTTATACCAACTCATCTGAGTGATTCAAGCGCCAAATTCGATATTTGTAAACAAGCCTGTTAACAGTTTACAACAATTTATTTCCCAAGCGTTGTGATTACATGAAACGTTCAAGGCATCGTTGAATAATAGCACAAACAAGACAAAGTTTGCCCAAAGTTTAATCATGGCATCCGAGTGGAAAAGGCCCTCCGACATTATGAAAATACAGCGGCGACGAAAGTCTGTATCACAAAAAAGAATACCATCAGATCATGAAAACCGAACCACTGTGATTTACAAGTCTCCATCAAAACCGGTCAAACGACGAAATCCGTTCAGTGTATCAGACACAGCTGTAAACCCTTCTAAAAGACAAAATGTGGGCCAGTCAGAAAATGGAGAAAAGGACTGTCTTTTATTTGATGTACTTTCAATGGTATGCTAGTTTTGTAATATAGATATCTAATATGAGCAGAGTAAGTTCCTCTATTATCGGACACTTCCGGACGTAAACCGTTCTGAAACCCTTCACACAAGTATGCTATCACTTGACCGGATATATCACACATTAGATGAATATGCATTTTATTTAGAGGGCTTCTTATTTAGTTCCGCACGATTGGCGCACACATCTAGTGTGAAACCTACAGTAAAATCAATAATATGTTAATACTAATAGGCAAAGCCTAGGTCGTGTGAAAGCAAGAACAATTAATTAAGTTCTGTCAGTGCCCCAACAAGAAACAAATTAATAGGCAAATTGTAGAAAGTTACCAAACAGAATTTGAAAAACATTTTGAAAAAAAAAAAACCTTATCAGGCATTTAAGTTTAATTTGTACATATCTGTTTTATTTTTTATTAGGTCAGGATTGTAACAGACAGTAATATTTCCAAGGATGTTGATGGAAAACAACACTTAGAAGGCATTGAAGAATGTTCTGATTTATTTTCACAAATGCCAGTTATTTGTAATATAACTAGTAATAAATATAATTAGAAACTGACTCTTACCATGGTTGATTGAATGACTTGAGCTTAACATTACTTTCAATGGTACTTCAGTTCACCTAACATTTTCCCCTGGCTTTCTAGAATATTAAAGTACTCCACACAACAATCTTCCAAGGCACATGGCTAACTTTGCATGATCTGGCTGAATGTATAATCTTGAGACAATTTAAGATGAGAACACTATGCATACAGACTGAGAAAACTAATTTTTGACAAATATTTTCAAAAGTCCCATTTAAATGTATGTTGGAACGGGTAAAGTTTGGCCCCTTGCCTGATGTAAATTACATGATTTCTGTTACTAATCTGAATACATTGTCGGAATGGTGTAATTGATCCAAAATGAACATATCCAAAATGATTAATATATCATAATTATGTTCCTATTCAACAACATTTCCCTTTGAACAGAACCCCTATCTCCTTTTCTGGTTTTTAATTTGTAAAACATGAAACAGCATCAGGTTATTTGTTAATAAGTACCAGACTAAGTGTCAACAACTGATTATGTATACATGTACATGAAATATGTTGTTTGGAAAAAAAAATGGATAGTAAAAGATCTGATTAGACCGTGAACATGTACAGATTCTCAGAGTTATCAATGTTGCGCAATTATAAAAGCTTTTGAAAAGGGTACAGGGAGTAAAATATTTTCACTAGAATCCTGGACAAAAATGTAATAAGTGTTTAATTAAGACAACTCCCCACAACAGAATTGTTTCATGTATAAATTGTTAAGTTTAGTTGCACAACTTAATTGTTTCATGTATAAAGTTAAGTTTAGTTGCTTCTTTCAAATCATGTACCTGCTGGGATTTGAACTCAGAACTCTTGTTAGACCAGGACTGGTGTTCTACCATTAAACTACAGTATAGGTTTTTACTTTGAGCAGCAGTTCATGAAAATATGTGTAATTTTATTACCAGTCAGTAAAGACTAAAGTATAAGATTTTTTTTGTTACAATGAATGTATACTAGTTTAAATTTTACCATTTGTATTGTATAGATTACATAGAAAACAGAAAAGAGATACATTTCTGTGGTATTTCAGTTATATCAGAGGACAGAACACTTATGTGAGGTCACTGGTGACTTATAAGTTATAACTGACATTAATTATGAACTGCCTTTAAGTTTTCTTTATTTTTCAACCAAAATGTTTATACATATTTATTTGAATAAAAAGTATTTCGAGTGTTTGTTGAATTTAAAAAGAGATTGATCCTCTTTATCTGCAGATTTCAATGTTCAGTTTGTTTTTATCTTATTTTAGTTTGATATAGTTAGTGTACATTGCCCTGTTTCATAGACGGACCTAAATTGGTGACCGTAAAAGGCTTTTTATTTTGCATTTGCTCTTCAATTTGAAGGGTTCTATGACATCATTGGATGTTGTGCTCCCAAGTATGAAAATAGTGCTGTCAATAGATGTTGAATCTTTTGTAAATGTGGTTTGAAGACATACATGCAGAGTATTTAAAACAAGGGCACCGCAAAGCGGATGCATCCCCTCGGTATTCAAGAAAATAGTCAGTCAAATTTTGACCTTGACCTTTAACATATGACCTTGACAATAAATAGGCTGCTAGACCTTGCAATATACTAACTGTATACCAAGTTTGGTTAAGATCGGTCGAAGGATCTTCAGTGTAGAGTGGTCACAAGGTTGTTGATATGGGAAATAGTCAGAGTCCAATTTTGACCTTGACCTTTAACCTATGACCAAAGCGGATGCATCCCCTCGGTATTCAAGAAAATAGTCAGTCAAATTTTGACCTTGACCTTTAACATATGACCTTGACAATAAATAGGCTGCTAGACCTTGCAATATACTAACTGTTTACCAAGTTTGGTTAAGATCGGTCGAAGGATCTTCAGTGTAGAGTGGTCACAAGGTTGTTGATATGGGAAATAGTCAAAGTCCAATTTTGACCTTGACCTTTAGCCTATGACCTTGAAAATAAATTGGCTTCTATAGACCTTTCCATATACTAACTGTATATAGCAAAGAAAAGTTATGTGCTATACTGATAGCCCACATATGACCTCATTCCTTTAAAACAATGGACTCATTTGAGTTTGATCAATAAACAAATTTTGGATAAAAAAAAAGATGAAACTACTAGAAATTCAGCCTGTTAAAGAAAAGTTATGTGTTTTACTGATAGTCCACATATGACATCATTTCTTAAAAACAATGGACTCGTTTGAAGGCATGAAAGTGTTTTCCTCTCGTTCAGGTTGGAGCTAGGATATATGGCTTTAAGACATTTACTATGTATACCCCAAAACCAGGGTGAACTGATTCTGGTCATACTTTCATGATTTGACAAAGACTAGGTCATTAACACAAACTGTTAAACTGTACAATGTGAAGAAAAAAATGTAAATTGGAGGCAAATAATTTGAAATTGACGGTAGTTTTGTTTGTTTGCTACATTTTTTGCAATATATAGATAAACGTCTTAAAGTCAATACAACTAGACAGGCGATGATATGATAGTTTAGCTATTTTCTTTAGTTGGGTTAACATTTGACAAGACGGCTTCAGCTTCAAATAGATACAGACAAAAACGATACACACGATGTGACGTCACGCGATGTGACGAAAGCATCGTGGAACAGATACAGACAAAAACAATACACACCATGTGACGTTACGCGATGTGAGAAAGCATCATGGAATGGTTCCCAACAGATACTAACAAATAATTTAGAAATGAAGTTATATTCTTAATTAAGCAAATTATTGATATAATCAATATCTTACCTTGAAATGAAGCTTTGTCGATACAGAAACAGAATTGTTCGTCCTTTTCAGTTAAAATAATATCCGAGGCCAGTGTAACGAACGATAACTTCCGTTGAAATATTTACAATCATTTTCAAGTGTTTATTGCTTCTCTATATTGCCAAGATATAAAATCCAGGAAATAATGATGACAGGTACAAAAGAATAGTCGGCTTACCCTTCATACAGTCCTTCCAGTTAATGAAATCCATTTGTGACGAGTCAAACTATCTTTTCCTACCATTTCTGTCGTTTTCCTTTTGTTATTTATCTATTACTTGCATTACAATGAATTCACTTGCGTTGCAATGACGTCACATTTGGATGTGTTTACTTCCGGTTGAGAAAATATCATTTTAAAAATAGAAAACGAGTGCAATTACACGCAAATGATCACATATCAGATTCCTTGTTTTCATTCCTTTATCGAGAAGGAATTTAATTTAATTTTTCTCGCTAGTTCTAAGTATTTTTTGATTTGTCAAAACATACGAATATCGTGTTTGTGGGTTTTACCGGTTACGAAATGAATAGGTTACGATAATTTGTCCGTCCAGTAAGACCGGAAGCAAAATGGCCGAAAAAAAGTGCTATGGGGTTGAGATTTGATATGTGAAAAACAGTAAGATAATTTTTTTTTGTACTGAATTATCGTTGTTTTTATCTCGTATGATGTGTTCGTACATGTAACCTATAGGCGTGCTTCGCTCGAGCCTTCGGCTCGAGCTTTCACACGTAATAAGTTAAAGTAGGCAACTCAGACATCAAGGAATAAAGGACTTTTTCGGGTAAATTCGGACAGTCAATTCAGGGTTCATCGGACACAATTTTTTTTTTTAAATAATCACGGAGTGCAATGTTTCTTACACATCAAGGACTTTGTTGCCTATTTGATTAATGCACACATTTTATTACTTCATTTTCTTACATCTTACATTAAAAGAATAACGATCTATACTATATGATAACACAGATCAAAGAAACTAACATTTGAAGTCAAAAAAAGAAAACATTAAAGAAAAAGGTGTATTTATTAATTGATTTTCCATTTTTTCCATCACATGTCACCCTTTTACATTTACAATGACCATCAATCCATTGGATCTAAGGTGTCAATAGCTCGAACCCCGGCTACTTAATATTTCCGGTGATTGCCAAAAGTCATTGTCACTAAGCGTCCAGAAAACCAACATTGTGGACAATGCGTAAAGTATTGCTCCAGATCAGCCTGCGCATGCCTCGCAGGCTAATCTGGATAGCAACTTTTCGCCTCCTATGGATACTCATTATTCTCTATCCCTGTGAGATGAAACAGTCGGCCTGGAGTAGTCCGAGTCCACAATGATTGTTTTCTCGTGGTATGGCTTATTTATCTTTCGCAAATGAGCTGAATATTCTATGTGGGAAGGATGTTGTATGGAGTATGTCCGGAAAAACACAATACTGAAATACTGGTGTTAAAACTCAGAATAAATAAATTAATACAATCCTCTTTCCACAATGTTTTCAAATGTCAAGTGCATATTGAAGAAAAGGTTAATTTTTTTTTTTTTTTCTTATTTGCTCTTTCGTCTGCCCTTTGGTTTTATTCTCTTCCGCTTTTATCAATCTTAACCTTTTTCTCTCTTCATTTTCCTTTTCGGCCTTTTCCTTTGTCTCTTTTTCCATTCATTTTAATCTATTATTTCTTGAGATGTGTTTATAGCCTGTGTGTTGTTAGTTTTTTGGGGTTTTCCTTTTTAACAACATTGGATGGACTTGGTAAATCAAATACACCACCAACCTGCGTTTGACATGTTAAATCATGAAAGTCGCATGTCGATGCAGTCTCTAAGTCTAAGCCCCCCTGGAGTATCAGGTTAAACAAGGCCTGTGGATCCTCCAGTTGGATTAAGCCATTACTATAAGCAGAAGCCAAGACTTTGCAGTCTCGAGGCAGAGGTTACGATGTTTCCAGTGGGGTTCAAAGGCACAGGTGAAGATAGAGACTGCATCGCTGGAGCTTTGTCAAATGGTAGGGATGGGGCAAATGCTGCTTCAGGAACACGTTTCGCATCGAAAAGAAAAATGCCGCACACCTCAAAACCATTCGTTATATTTTCAGGATTATTCTCAAAAAACAGATTGTGATGGAGTTTTAAACATATTTTTTCAGACAGAAACGCAACGTATTTCGCGGCAACAAAAAAGCTGCATTTCTGTTGAAGTTGAACAAGGTCTGCAGTCTCAGACAGTCCAAAATCACTTAAAGCCTTCAACAGCAGACATTCCTCAGAATAAACAGGTATTCACAGACCCTCTTTTTGTATTTCTGTCTATTATGTAAATCATGCAGTTGGTGGCTTCTGTCTAAGTCATAACATCCTTATAAAATCTTAACCAAATTTATCATTTATAGGAGCAATAATTTAGTCATGAAACTAAATCACAATTGTAAGGACATAATACCAGCTGGATTTCAGTTACAGCCTCTTGTGTATTTTGTGAGAGTAAGGCACTGTTGTTATAAATAGGTCCCAGAAAACATGTTTAATGACATTTTCACAAAACGCTAAGAATAGCCTGGTCAGTCTAAGCTGTGCAGTCAGAATATAATCATTTCTTTTTTATGCATCTGCAGTAGATGACTTGTGAAAACATTTTGGAAAAGGGAGTAATTCTAATAATAATTACTTATTCCATTGTAGAAAAAGAAAAATTGTTTAACAAGAGCAGTTTCTTCTTTTGCCACAATATTATTATACCCCCAAAAAACAAAGTTTTGGGGGGGTATATAGGAGTCACTGTGTCGGTCGGTCGGTCGGTCGGAAGCCATATTTTGTCCGGACCATATCTTAACAATGCAACATAGGATTTGAACGAAACTTCATAGGATGATACAACACATTGAGATGAAGTGCGGTGTACAGGAACCATAACTCTATTTTATCTAAATACAGTGTTATTGCCCTTTGTTACTTTTTCTTGTCCGGAGAATTACTTAATAACTAACAGATGGAATCTAATAAAACTGCATACAATGGTAGAGCATAATGAGAGGAAGTGCAGTGTACAAGAACCATAACTCTAATTTACATAATTACAGAGTTATTGCCCTTTGTTACTTTTTCTTATTCGTAGAGTCTTATCCGGAGCATAACTTTAAAACAAATTGTTGGAATTTAATAAAACTTCATAGGATGATACAACACATTGAGAGGAAGTGCAGTGTACAGGAACCATAACTCTATTTAATCTAAATACAGAGTTATTGCCCTTTGTTACTTTTTCTTGTCTGGAGAATTACTTAATAACTAACAGATGGAATCTAATAAAACTGCATACAATGGTAGAGCATAATGAGAGGAAGTGCAGTGTACAAGAACCATAACTCTAATTTACATAATTACAGAGTTATTGCCCTTTGTTACTTTTTCTTATTCGTAGAGTCTTGTCCAGAGCATAACTTTAAAATAAATTGTTGGAATTTAATAAAACTTCATAGGATGATACAACACATTGAGAGGAAGTGTGGTGTACAGGAACCATAACTCTATTTAATCTAAATACAGAGTTATTGCCCTTTGTTACTTTTTCTTGTCCGGAGAATTACTTAATAACTAACAGATGGAATCTAATAAAACTGCATACAATGGACTTGGTAGAGCATAATCAGAGGAAGTGCAGTGTACAAGAGCCATAACTCTAATTTACATAATTACAGAGTTATTGCCCTTTGTTACTCTTTCTTATTCGTAGTCTTGTCCAGAGCATAACTTTAAAACAAATTGTTGGAATTTAATAAAACGTCATAGGATGATACAACACATTGAGAGGAAGTGTGGTGTACAGGAACCATAACTCTATTTTATCTAAATACAGAGTTATTGCCCTTTGTTACTTTTTCTTGTCCGTAGAATTACTTAATAACTAATAGATGGAATCTATTAAAACTACATATAATGATAGAGCATAATCAGAGGAAGTGCAGTGTACAAGAAACATAACTCTACTTTACATAATTACAGAGTTATTGCCCTTTGTTACTTTTTCTTATTCGTAGAGTCTTGTCCGGAGCATAACTTTAAAACTAATTGTTGGAATTTAATAAAACTTCATAGGATGATACAACACATTGAGAGGAAGTGCAGTGTACAGAAACCATAACTCTATTTAATCTAAATACAGAGTTATTGCCCTTTGTTACTTTTTCTTGTCCGGAGAATTACTTAATAACTAACAGATGGAATCTAATAAAACTGCATACAGCTGGTAGAGCATAATCAGAGAAAGTGCAGTGTACAAGAACCATAACTCTAATTTACATAATTACAGAGTTATTGCCCTTTGTTACTTTTTCTTATTCGTAGAGTCTTGTCCAGAGCATAACTTGAAAAAAAATTGTTGGAATTTAATAAAACTTCATAGGATGATACAACACATTGAGAGGAAGTGCGGTGTTCAGGAACAATAACTCTATTTTATCTAAATACAGAGTTATTGCCCTTTGTTACTTTTTCTTGTTAAGTTATGGTGTAGGTCAAGGTGCTGTTTTGGGGGTATTTATCATCTTCAGTGATAGTTCTAGTTATAATTAGTAGCAGTTTGGTTTAGAAGCATCTGCAGAAGGGAAAATAATTAATTAACCATTTCCCTCATATAGACGCTTTCTGACGTCTCTGCAGCAGATGACTTTTTGAAAACATGGAGACAAAAGAAAAATTGCTCAAAACAAGCAATTTCTCCTTTTTGTCACCATGTTTTCATCTCTATGCAATAATTGTACTTTCATTTTTAAAAAGGGAGTTTCAATTTTTTTTTTCCGGGTATGTTTTCGACAAAGTCTAATGTTATTGGTACTCAAAAGATGAGACAATTTTTTTGGTACCCATAACAAAGGTTTAACCCTATCCTACAAATAAAATCTGAAGCTAAAAACTTTTAACCCTTTCCCCCATATGACAATTCTGCAGCAGACGACTTTAAACATATTTTGTCAAAAACTAGAAAATCTCTATAATTGAATGGATAACCTATGACCCAAAGTGGAAAACATTGTGGCAAAAGGAGAAATTGCTCGTTTTGAGCAATTTCTTCTTTTGTCACTATGTTCTCAAAAATCTGTCTGCTGCAGAGGCGTCAGAAAGCGTCTATATGAGGTAAAGGGTTAAAACACCTAGATAAAATACAGAAACACTATAAATGAAAGTATATTTATCTGAAGAAAGTTGATAACATTGTTTTTAAAAGTCGCAGCAATTGCATGAAAATGTGGCTGTAGGTGAGAAAAGGTTAATTGTCACATAAGAAAAAACCCAGCTTATGTACAGGACTAATTTTTCTTCGCCCCCAGATTCTTGCATCAACAATTGTTGATAATCCAAAACAGGAAGAGTTACCCTATGTACCAATAGACTGGAGCCTAAAAACTAAGATGAGAATTGTGTCAAATCAATCTCTCCAGTGGTGTACACAACTCAAATCTACTGATGAGGCACAGGGCATTTCAAACTTTGTCACCAATCAACACATGAAGGTACCTCTTAAATAATATTTGTGTTTGTTTTATTGGGTTTTTACGCTTTTTTCAACAGTTATATCACAGCGACAGTTCACTTATTCATGATCCCTGGGTAAGCAAACCAATTCTAGGCTAGGAAATTTGCTTTGCCCCAGGCCAATCCACTATAACCGTTGCGCTGCGACTGGGGATCGAACTCAGGATGCCTGGTTAGACAGTTTGGCGAAGTTGGGCGGGCGGGCGTCAACTTTCCTTGTCCGGACCATAACTTTGCCATGCATAGAGATATTTTCAAATAACTTGGCACAAACATGCACCATATCAAGATGATGTGCCAAATGCATAAAACAAGTCTGTAGATTCAAGGTCAAGGTCACAGTAATAAGAAATAGACTTTAATTCTGATTTTCTTGTCCGGACCATAACTGTGTCATGCATAGAGATATTTTCAAATAACTTGGCACAAAAATGAACTATATCAATATGATGTGTCACATGCAAAACTTAGGTCTGTAGCTTCAAGGTCAAGGTCACAGTGACAACAAATAGACATCAATTGAACTTTTCTTGTCCGGACAATAACTTTTTCATCCATAGAGATATTTTCAAATAGCTTGGAACAGATATACACCATATCAAGACGCTGTGTCATATGCACAATTTATGTGTTTAGCTTCCAGGTCACAGTGACAGTGACAGAAAATATACTTTACTTGAACTTTTTTTGTTCAGACCATAACTTTACCATGCATATAGATATTTTCAAATAACTTCTCGCAAATATGCTCCATATTAAATAACTTGGCAATTTAAAAGAATATATAGCATAGATATGATTAAGTTTCATAACCTCGGGCCCTGGATCTAGTCTGTTTGCAAAGGCATAAACGCGTTACTATCAAGTAAAGGGTTAAGGCAGATCACTGATTATCAACCTGGCATTAGGGATCCTAAAATGTGGCTGCTTACAACAAAAGGTTGCTTAATATCTGTTATCTATTATATGTTCTTAATAAATGAGGCCATCAACACACGATTGACTGTATTGAACTGATATTTGTTAGATAAAATTGTGATATATTTAATTGACAAAGTAATTATGATTATTCATCAATAGAAATATTCCCTGTTACTTGAATTACTAGCTTTGATTAACTATTAACAGAAAGATTTGACAGATCTGTTAATTCTTAATCAAACTCCTTCCATTATAGAAAAGTATAACTTCAACTGTTTTGGATTCATTAACCAATTCCCTCGCAGTTTACGCATTACAGACGCGTTTTAACGCCTCTACAGCAGATGACTTTTGATAACATTGTGGCAAAAGGAGTAATTGCTCATAATGATATAATAATACCCTTTTTTGACCCCAGTAATACAGACTGTATGCATGTTTTATGCAGGTTGACAATTTGAACGACCAAAAGAAATCCTTTCAAAGATGCTGTATGTATTGGGAGCATCCAAATATTCCTTGGGTCCGTCTTTTTCCTAGAATAATAGACGATTCCAAGCTCAGGTAATTTTTTTACTCTTTCTTACATGCAGATACATTTAGACACAACTGAAACAGACACTTTTTGCAAACATTGGTCAATTTCTCCTTTCCCCAATTGTTTCAACTAAATAATTATACTTTCATTCGTAAAGGCTTTCAGTGTCTGCTGCAGATTTGTTGTATTAAGGAATTGGGTTAATCTTTTCCCAAAGACTAAAATTCTGCAGCAGACGACTTTGAAGACATATGACTAACATATTGAAAATGTCTTTTCAATTCAATCAAAGCGGAAACAGGAAAATTGGTCAAAATGAAGCCCCACCTAAAAGATGATTTAACCCTTTCTCACATGCAACAAATCTGTAGCAGACGAATTTGAAAACATATTTTCAAAAATGTGAAAAATCACCATAAAAGATAGCTTAATTGTTAAATAAAGTTGAAAACATTGTGGCAAAAGGAAAAATTGCTTGTTTTGAGCAATTTTTCATTTTGTCACGATGTTTTCAAAAGTCGTCTGCTGCACATGCATCAAAATGCGCCTGCAGGTGGGAAAGGGTTGAAAATGAAAGGATGTAGATGATTATAATTACAGAACTACCAACAAAATCCCTATTGAACAAACAATTATTTTCTGTTTCAGTGGAAGTGGCACCTACTTAATGCAAGATGATGTTCAAAAGGCACTACAAGCGGACTGGTAAGTAAGATTGTTTGTACTATTTTGAAAGTTCTATTCAGGTTTTGTAAAGATTTTAATCTGTCTATAGAGTTTTATTCCTTATTTCGTATTTATCAGCTCAGTATTTATTTACATGGCATGTTGCCTCATTTATTTACCAATGAAATATTGTAAATAAGGTGAACTTTTGAAATAGACCCTTTGATTGGTGGCCTGATTTGAAAATAATTTGGCGCAAATGTTGCTTTGTTGAAATTATTCTTGTCCATTGGGCACAGCTTGTTTTCCTTATATTGATATAGTGAACACTTAAAACAAAAGTACTGGCCCTGATTTGTAAATATTTTTGCACAATTGTTCCTTGGGTGACCCTCTAAGAAGATTGGTGAAATTGTTAAGATACATTTAAAATTATGGCCACCAGAGATGGGGCTTGTTTTCCTCATATGTATATATAGTGAACATTTTAAAAATCTTCAAATCTTCAAACGAATAGGCCTGATTAAAAAATATTTTGGGACAAATGATCCTAGGGTAATCCTTTACCAAGTTTGTTGAAATTATAATGATCCGTTGATAAACATGACCATCATTGGGCATTGCTTGTTTTCCTTTTCTTTTAAATCAGGTGAGCAATTTAGGACCATAATGATTGGGTCCTCTTGATTTGGGACTTGCTCTTGTATTCATCTTATTTTACAGGGAACAAAGTTTTACATCTGTTTACCATCAACTTCGTTCTAGACTGTGTCCCTACTTTTACCTCTGTACACACCTGTTTACTGTGATGTTTCAATACCATTCTGGGCCTCAATCTGATATGTTTGCCATGGTTACCCCAACTACAAGAGGATTCAGAGAAGCCCTGGAAAATGAAGGTTAGTTATTGTGAAATTTAATTGACTGCAGACTTGCTTTGGACCACTTGAAACTAGGTAGACATGCTACCTTTGTGTCTGTTTTGTATAATGTTGTCTCACTATGTTAACCAACCTTAACCCTTTCCCTCATATGACAATTCTGCAGTAGACGACTTTGAACATATTTTGAACATATTTTGTCAAAAAATAGTAAATCTCTATAATTGAATGGATAATCTATGACCAAAAGTGGAAAAACAGTGTGCCAAAGGAGAAATTGCTCGTTTTGAGCAATTTCTTCTTTTGTCACTATGTTTCAATAAGCCGACTGCTGCAGAGGCATCAGGAAGTGTCTATATGAGGGAAAGGGTTAACCAACCTTGAGCACTATGTTATCACACCGCTGTAACTGAAATACTGTCTCATATGGCGTTAAAACTTCAATCACTCTTGTAAGTAATATGAGCCATAATATGGTGTCCGGATTTTGAGTTACATCACAAACACTGTGGTGTCCTCTTTTGTAATATTTGACTTTTGTCAAATTAAATGCTATATATGTTTAGAACAATATCTAAAGCTGTTAAATTCTAAATGACAAAATAGATTTTATCTTTAAATAAAGAGAAATGTGGGTTTTAAATTGTATTGTTAGTAACACAGGACACCATGTAATAAATCAATTTTATGAAGAGTATGCCTAGGTAATTTTTTTATGATCTAATTTACATTTTCACCATCTTTATTTGGAATTATTTCAATAAATAAATGGTTTATTTAGTGAAACAATTAATAGAATACAACTAGATAAAAAATGGTGTAACAGGACACAACATGATGTAACAGGACACAAACTGGTGTGTAACAGGACACAAAATGATGTAACTGGACACTAATTCAATTGTATTGTTAGTAACACAGGACACCATTGTAATAAATCAATTTTATGAAGAGTATGCCTAGTTAATTTTTTTTAGATCTAATTTACATTTTCACCATCTTTATTTGGAATTATTTCAATAAATAAATGGTTTATTTAGTGAAATAATTAATAGTATACAACTAGATAAAGAATGGTGTAACAGGACACAAAATGATGTAACAGGACACAAACTGGTGTGTAACTGGACACCAAGTGTGCACTTCATATAAGTGTGTAATATAATAGCATAAACATTTTCAGTATAAATAATTCTCCAGTTAAATTAAAATATACTTATCATGCAAATATGTATTTATTATGTAAGCACAATGCTTATGGAGGTAGAATATGCTTTCCAGGACAGTCAACGTTACAAGGCAAAAGAGACAAAATTCGCGATTTTTTTCCCCCAGTCAAAAATAATAACAAGTTCTTCGTAGTGAATTAAATAGGTTCGCAAACATCTCTGGACAATTTAAATAACGAAATAGGAAGTTACTACGCATTGCGATACATTATAAGCAACCATTGATGACCTCAATCGGCTTGGTGCCGGCGTAACAAAATTTCAGAAGTCTGACTGTCATTTTCGAGCCGCCATTTTAAAACACTCTTGTCGTAAAACGTCTATAACTGTCGTAAATTGTTGCGATGTTTAATGTCGTAAATAGAACAGCCAAAATTTAGTTTACTCCTAGGTGATTGACGAAGCATTTTTTAATTATAACAAAATAATAGGGCGTAACAAAAAAAGACACCATTTTGATAAACAATATTTTGACTCCCTGTCAAATAAAAGATATCTGTCCCAGAACAACATGTTTACGACATTAACAAAGAATGTAAGTGATCACGTGATTTGTATGCAATGAAAATATGGTTATCGGTCCAGGTTTCGAGTTTTGATGCTTTTTAGACGTGATGTAACTGGGTGGACACATTCGTTACGCCGATGTCCAGGATTTTATATTCAAATCAAAATCGTATTTACGTCGCTCTATTAAATCTTAAAGTTATATTTACAAGTAATTTTTTAAATTATTATTTCACATATATTAGTTTCCAAACTTTAAATATAAAGAAAAACAGTTTGTTTTGGTTTTCAAAAAGTCCTCCCATGCCTTTGTCGGGAAGGACACGGCGAAAATGCTCAAGAAAAGTATTAATTAAAGGAGTTTATCAGTTCTTTCAGAAATCAATAGCATATTATTTAATAGATTTAGTAGTTTCTAACAGTTTGTGACATGCTGATAAACTATAAAACACATAGTTCTTCAAATAAAGGAGAATAAATAATGACTCTGTGATGTAACACAAAATCCCGGACACCATATTATGGCTCATATGTGAAGGATTCACCAGACTGTGATACAAAAGTCAACTTAAACCTTTTTCCATGGACGGTCTGGGCTTATTTACCCTTTGAACTCAATGAAACAGTTCTTTTGAGAAACTACAACAAAGGAAATTTTGTCTCTCCTCATATATCTGATATTAGTCCTTTTCCTACATACATCAATTCTGCAGCAGACAACTTTGTAAAAAACTGGACGGAAATATGGAAAATCTGTATAAGTGTATTTATAACTATTGAATAGATTTGAAAACATTTTGGCAAAAGGAGAAATTGCTGATTATGAGCAATTTCTTCTTTTGTCAAAATGTTTCCAAAAGTCGTCTGCTGCAGAGGATTCAATAAAGCAAAAAATACCCTGAGAACTGAGAATTACCTGTTTTGTAGGTATTCCATTTAAGCTACCTGTCCTCAATAAGATTGCAAGTCCTGACAAAACACTGATAAATAGTAAAGAGAATGAAGAACCAGAGGAAAATGCTGAACAAAACGAATCTAAAAAGTGAGTTTTACTTTACCCTTTTCTTCATATAGATGTTTTCTGATGCCTCTTTTAGCAGAAGGCTTATTGAAAACATGGCGACAAAAGAGGAAATTGCTCAAAACATGCAATTTCTCCTTTTGTCACCATGTTTTCAACTCTATTCAATTATTGTACTTTCATTTAAAAACCCTTTCACTCATATAGGTGCTCTCTGATGCCTCTGCAGCAGACGGCTTTTTGAAAACATAGTGACAAAAGAAGAAATTGCTCAAAACTAGCAATTTCTCCTTTTGACACAATGTTTTCCCCTTTTCGTCATAGGTTTTCCATTCAATTTAAGAGATTTTCCATTTTTTGACAAAATATGTTCAAAGTCGTCTGCTGCAGAATTGCCATATGAGGGAAAGGGTTAAAGGGTATTTCTAAACAATTTCTGGTATGTTTTCAAATTCATCTGCTGCCGAAGTTTTGTATGTGGGAAAGGGTCAAGATGCATGTGCCGTTCAGATATATGAGTTCTGGATTAATTTAGTAAGCTAGTCTAGTACCCCACCTACTATAGTAAATATGTGTGTCTGCTTTAAGTTAGCCTGATATTTGTTGTTTGCATTTAACCCTTTCCCGCATGCAACAAACTCGCAGCAGACGACTTTGAAAATATCTTGGAAATAATTTAAAAAATGTTTATAAATGAAAGTATAATTATTGTAAAGAGTTGAAACATTTGTGGAAAAAAGGATGAATTGCTCATGTTTTCAAAACTTGTCTGCTGCAGGACGTCATTTATGTGGGAAAGGGTTAAAGCCTCTAAAGAATTATGGAAAATTTGAAAAATATAGTTCCGATACATTATGTAGACTCCAAAGTTTTAGACATCTCTCAAGTTTGACAATAGTTGAAACATTATGAGAAAAGGAGGATATGCTCAAAAAAAGCTATTTGTACTTTACCATAAAAATGATTTCAACATTCTGACATTTTTATATATTTTTAAGCAGACAACACTTGAAATATCATATCAGGAAAATGTGTTAAATCTTTCCTGCATGTAAACAACTTCGAAAACATCCGTGCCATGATATGGAATATCTCTTTTAATGAACATTATTGAAATAGAGCTTAAAACATTGTGGCAAATTTCTCATTTTAAGCATTTGTCCCATTAGACACAATACTTTTTCTAAGTTCATCTACTGCTGATGCATCTTGGTCTGTTCTATTGTAGATGTTTGTGTTTCCCACATTCGAAAAATCTGCAGCAGACTACTTTGAAAACATAAAGGGAAGTATATTTACTAAATGGAGTTGAAAACATTGTGGCAAATGGAGAAATTGCTCTCCATTTGCCAAAATGTTTTCAAAAGTCATCTGCTGCAGAGGCGTCAGAAAGCATCTACAAGTGGGAAAAGGTTATGGAAAGTAAGATGACGAGGGAAGGAAGAATGCTGTGGAGTACTGGTGCCAGAGAGTCAGGTAACAAATGGGTAGGTGACATGACTGCCATGATATAACTGAAATATTGTTAAAAAGGATGTTAAACTGTAATTAATCAATCTGCTTTACAATGATAGAGTAGGGGACGTGGAAGAAGAGGATGACAACGACCTATTGGAGACAGACGATGCTGCATCTGGATGGTTAGAGAGTATTGGACTGGATAAAAAATCTTTTCCATCATTAGATCCGAGGAAAGTTAAAATGAATCCTTTTGATTATTGTGTTGCCTGTCTGTCTTTACGTCATGTGTTGACTGATAGGCAGGTGATGCATGGTTACATTTGAATTTTCTGTTTTACCCTTTCCCACATACAACAAATCTGCAGCAGACGACTTTAAAGACATCTAGTAAAAAATATGGAAAATCTCTATAAATGAAGGTGGAATTACTGAAAATAGTTGAATAAATTGTGGCAAACGAAGAAATTGCTTGTTTTGAGCAATTTCTCCATTTGCCATGTTTTCAAGAGTCCCCTGCTACAGATGCTTTAAAATGTGGGAAAGGGTTAAAATTTTAAGTTAATAAATATAAAAAAGATCTTATTCCATGTTCTTATCTGATAACCAGTGCATCAAACAAATATCTTGAAAATATCTATTTAGCTTGACTAATCAGAACATAAGGAGAATTATTGTTCTTACTCTAAATCCACTTGTCCAATTCCAAGGTTATTTAGAAAAAATGTTCCTTCAGTTTCTCTCGGCAAAATCATGCCCCTTTTTTTCACTTAAAAATTGATGTTACGGTTTTAGGGCAAGTTTTGTCACCTTTACTACTGTGGGTATTGCATTGAATTTTGTGCCTGTTTTAAGGATCAAAAGTTATGCTTTTTAAGTCCCATTTGAGGTCGAAGTTTTAGGCCTGGTTATGATATCTCAGTAGTGTGTAGGACTATCCAATTGAAACAGCTGAATGGTACTGACATTTTGACCCCTACCATGACCCACTAAATTAAACTTTCCTTTTTACATATTTTACATATGTTTGTCTAGGTATTTTCAAAGTAATCTACTCCAGATGTGTTGTATGTGGGAAAGGATTAAACCTTTTTATTTTTGACAAGCACTCTTAATAGTAAACATGCTGTGAAGCTCTTGTGTTGTTGTTGTATTTTTATGTTATATGTAATTTGAAAGAAAAATCTGAGGCAACTCAACCAAACTAGTGAACTGTTACCATCTGAATTGCATGACTATTGTCACATAATGTTTCCAAGGGAACAGTGGTGTAGAGGTAAAGTGCCAACCTCGTGATCCAAATTTCCCTGGCTTGATTCCTGAGTGTTTGGTATAAATAAGGAGCCTCCACTCACATGGCTCAGTATCCCAATTGATATAAAATATATGAATTTAACCCTTTCCCTCATATAGACGCTTTCTGACGCCTCTGCAGCAGACGGCTTTTTGAAAACATAGTGACAAAAGAAGAAATTGCACAAAACGTGCAATTTTTCCTTTTGCCACAATGTTTTCCACTTTTTGTCATAGGTTATCCATTCAATTATGGAGATTTTCTATGTTTTGACAAAATATGTTCAAAGTCGTCTGCTGCAGAATTATCGTATGAGGGAAAGGGTTAAAGTGAATTTATTGTAACTTGTCTTGTGGATAGTATTCCTTAACAGACATGTAGTCAACGAGAAGGATTTAGAGTCATTGACAACAGGCCAGAGTCTTTGGTACTTGTACAAGGACCCGATGTTCAGGCATTGTTCAACTTTCTACTGAATTGTCGGACGTGTACAGCAAACAGTGGTCCTCAAGCTGGAATACCCCCTACTATTTTGAGTGCATCACCTTTTAAAGGAGCAACACTTAAATGTCAGAAGGTGAGTACTTTTATTTACTTTATATCAAGAACATCAGTAATTAGGTCATCGGCCCACGATACAGCATACTTATTTAATACAGATTAAAATTGATATATGTGATATGCCTAGTCAACTAATTCTAATTTTTAAAAAAAATCACATAAATAGCTTCTTAACGGATATATTTTGTCTGCTTTTAATTTCTCTGAAAGGAAGCAGTGTATTATTTGGAAAATTGGATTTCTAAATTTGATTAAAAAATGCTATATTTCCCCTTTTACTACAATAATTTTGTTGTCTGCTGTCAATTTATCATTAGTCGCTGGGCAGAAGCCTGCGACTTCAATTTTTAATAGGTTTTCGGTAGGGATGGCAACGAATATTCGAATATTCGATCATACGGTCGAATATTCGAATACTATATCATGGTTCGAATATTCGATGAAATCAGAATTTTCATCACTAAAAAATAAAAATTTAATTTCTGCTTGTTTATTTTCATAAACTGTAGGTAAAGGGTTATCGATGGTCTATTTTACGTGTTGTTTATAAAGTGTCAATATATTGTATAACATGTCAAACTGATAATCCCTGCTTTAGGCTATAAGTGTGATCGATATAATACAGATGTTTTCGTTCCAAAACATCGTAACTTCACAGTTGATTCTATGTAGTTACTGCTTTTTAGATCATCTGAGCCGAAGGCTCAAGGTGAGCTATTCTGATCACTTTTTGTCCGTCGTCCGTCCGTCCGGCGTTAACTTTTAGCTTTAAACATCATCTCCTCCTGAACCGCAAGAACAATTTCCACCAAACATCACAGGAATGTTCCTTTGGTGGTCCTCTTTCAAAATTGTTCAAAGATAAAAATTCCATTGAGAACTTTGGTTGCTGCGGCATCAGAAAGGGGACAAAATGTCCAAACTTTAAAAATCTTCTCCTCCGAATCTGCCTGTCAGATTCAAATATAATTTGGTAGAAATGTTCCTTGGGTGACCCTCTATAAAAATTGTTCAAGCCATACTGATTGGTCGAAAAACATGGCAGTCAGGCGGCACAGAAAAAGGGCAAAATGTCAAAATTTGAAAATTCAATTTTTATGAAAGTGTTTGTCTGATTTTAAGAAAATATAATACGAATCTTACTGTAATGATCCTCTATTTAATTTGTTTAAGCCATTTTGATTGGTTACACAATCATATCAACCAGGCATCATCACAAAAAGGGTAAATTGAACTTTTAGCTACAAATGACAACCAACTCCTACCATTTCAATAGACCAATTTCCACAAACATCACAGGAATGTTCTTTGGTGGTCCTCTTTCAAAATTGTTCAAAGATTTATCCATTGAGAACTTTGGTTGCTGCGGCATCAGAAAGTGAGAAAAATACCCAAATTTTAAAATCCTTTTCCTCCATAATCTGCTTGTGCGATTGCAAGATAATTTGGTAGAAATGTTCCTTAAGTGACCCTCTTAATAAACTGTTGAAGCCATATTGATTTCGTTGAAAAACAGGGCAGCAAGGCAGCATCAGGAAAGGTGCAAAATGACAAAAACTTTATAATTCCATTCTTATTTAAGTTCTTGTTAGATTTCAAGATATAAATGGCCTTTATAGGAATGTTCCTTTGGTGGTCCTCTTCCAAAATTGTTCAAAGATTAAAATTCCATTGAGAACTTTGGTTGCTGCGGCATCAGAAAGGGGACAAAATGTCCAAACTTTAAAAATCTTCTCCTCCGAATCTGCCTGTCAGATTCAAATATAATTTGGTAGAAATGTTCCTTGGGTGACCCTCTATAAAAATTGTTCAAGCCATACTGATTGGTCGAAAAACATGGCAGTCAGGCGGCATCAGAAAAAGGGCAAAATGACAAAATTTGAAAATTCCATTTTTATGAAAGTGTTTGTCTGATTTTAAGAAAATATATTAAATACGAATCTTACTGTAATGATCCTCTATTTAATTTGTTTAAGCCGTTTTGATTGGTTACACAATCATATCAACCAGGCGTCATCACAAAAAGGGTAAATTGAACTTTTAGCTACAAATGACAACCAACTCCTACCATTCCAATAGACCAATTTCCACAAACATCACAGGAATGTTCTTTGGTGGTCCTCTTTCAAAATTGTTCAAAGATTTAAATTCCATTGAGAACTTTGGTTGCTGCGGCATCAGAAAGTGAGAAAAATACCAAAATTTTAAAATCCTTTTCCTCCATAATCTGCTTGTGCGATTGCAAGATAATTTGGTAGAAATGTTCCTTAAGTGACCCTCTAAATAAACTGTTGAAGCCATATTGATTTCGTTGAAAAACAGGGCAGCAAGGCAGCATCAGGAAAGGTGCAAAATGACAAAAACTTTATAATTCTATTCTTATTAAAGTTCTTGTTAGATTTCAAGATATAAATGGCCTTTACTGATAAGCTGTTTCTTGAGAAGTGTCCACTCCTTGCAGTTTCATTTGCACTCCCTGATCAAATTTTCTCATATATTTGCAGTTAAATATTTGCTAATTTACTATCAATTAGGTGATCGATTTAGGGCCATCTTGGCCCTCTTGTTAGAATGAGAAATCAATATTTGAGGTGTTATTATCCGGTTTCGTTAATTGTTTTGATAAACAAACTGTTACTAATTAAGTAGCGTTGTATTTCACATTTTGTATAATAAAAAAAGCCTTGATTGGTAATTGCGAACATGCAGATATGTAGCAAGTATCAAACTGTTCAAATAAAACCTTTTATTTGCCGATAATTGTTGCTATTCATTTTGTTCATAAATACTCATACTTCATAAATACTCGCGAAAATTCGATCTGCATAGCCACATCAGTTTTGAAATATCTTGACATTAGTACGTAATATTTGATTTCAACAATGCCTGTTACGCCGTTTATAGTTTGGAAGTATTTCCGCCGATCTGAGAAAATACCACAACCAACCTCCGCAATCATCTACAAAACAAACATCCATCTAGATACATACTAGATAACCCTTCTGTAACTACCAAGCAAAACAAACAAACATCAATATGTCATTTACAACAGCATTTCAACAATAGTTCAGTTATATGCAGCAAGAGAAAGATTAAACCTCAGTTGTAAACAGGGTAATCAGAGCTAAATGTTTCGAACAATACATTAAGAATGGGATCAATTAGTTAAAATCTGCGCACTTTACCAACGAATTTTTTCATACGAATTCATCGGTGTAACGGAAACGTCAAATGCGAGTACACTGGACAAATAAAGAATTAAAAAAGTCTTTATTTGGTAAGCATGCGCAAATGAGTCGAATATTCGAATATCTTGGGATCGAATATTCGAATACTAATTTTGGTATTCGTTGCCATCCCTAGTTTTCGGAAATCACATGGGAGGGGGGGTTATTATTAGATTTTTTTTTTGTTTAATGTCTTGAACATATTACAATTGCGTTTGTTTAAAAACACTAAGTTATGACACATCTAAAATGAAATAAATATTCCGATGTTTTAAGTATGTGCAGTTTCTTTATTTTGACTGGCATTTACGTTTTTGTGTTTTATTTACGAAGACAAAACAGTCCCTATTAGCTAGACTGGGATACTTTATTTTCATAAACTATGTAATCAAAAGGCGATAACTACAAACCTTTACGTCGCACAGTCAAATTTGTTTAGATACGCGCACCTGCTTGCAGAGACTATCGATATGAAAATCACGTTGAATTCTCCTTTTAATAGATCAGTATCAACATAAACTGGTAACAGAAACAAAAATAAGAAATATTTTGTGAAAATATGTCTCAAATATGGGCCTGTTTATCGGTCGTGAACGTCGAAACGCCTTTTCCTCAGTTCGTGACCTAGTTTCATATTGCCAAAATGTAAACTTAGAAAAGTGACTTGTTTATGCAGACAAAAAATGTCGCACGACAAATTGATATCTTAAACGTCACGAAACGAGTGCATGGGTCGAATGTAGGAGAAAGAAAGATACTATAGAAATGCTTTTTTCTCTCGAATGCAGTGGAATAAAACATGCACTAAAGCTTTGCCAGACTTTGTATTCACTTTCTTCGATGTCTGACATCTTGAAACGAGGGTCAACATTTCGAAAGAATGCTCAAACACCTTATTACAGATAGTCTATCATAGATAGCTAATATTACACACTTAAATGATTAAATATATGTGATATTAAAGGTTAATTTGGCTTGAAACAAATTAAGAGAAGAACAAACTCTGATAAACAATAGATTTAGAAATAAAGAAAATCTGCTCTTTCGCACCCAATTAATTTCATACTTGCCACCTATTAAATAGTAATGGGACTCGCAACTGGCATTTCTCTTGCGCCAAACATATATTGTATTCATCAACGATTTAGATAAACAATTTAGCTGATATGTTGTTTCAATGTGGTCTACGTTTTAAACATATGATGATAATTTTTAACATCTGTGAAATTATAATTATTATTAAAAAGGAGGAAGTTCATGTCTTCAGCAATTTAACCGTTTTCTCAATGTTTTAAGCGTTTAAAGGTTTTCATTGTTGCTTTAGACATGGAAAGGGTTTAATAGCTTTTTATTGCATGTAGATTTAAATCCCAAAATGTATTAATTTGTTGGGGTTATATAGACAAATACAAAACATCCAAAATCCTGACCACAAGAAATCCTGAAATTTGTAGATCTATGTGGAATTTCAAAAATCCTGGAATTAGTCCTTATGAAAACATTATGTGTATGTTTAGACTAATGAAAGTCAAGAATACACGTGTGTTAAACAATAAATAAATGCAGTCTTTTCCGGCGACATTGATGCCTTGCATCAACTTTCTCTTGTATGTTGTCTTTATCAGGAAAAAGGTAATTTAATCATTTCCTAGATATGGACACAATTAGATACATCTGCTGCAGACGGCTTTTGAAAACATTGTGGCAAAAGGAGAATTTGCTTATGATGAGCAATTTCTTCTTTTGCTACAATGTTTTTCACTTTCTCAACTCAACTCAATTATTACTAATATCCATGAAGATGCTATACTTTTGCCGAGATAATTTCAGAGTCGTCCGCATCAGATTTGCTGTATTTTGGAAAGTGGGCTTAACCCTTTCCCTCATACAACATTTTTGCAGCAGACGACTTTGAACATATTTTGTCAAATAATAGAAAATCTCTATAATTGAATGGATAACCTATGACTAAAAGTGGAAAACATTGTGGCTAAAGGAGAAATTGCTCGTTCTGAGCAATTTCTTCTTTTGTCACTTTGTTTTCAAAAAGCTGTCTGCTGCAGAGGCGTCGGAAAGCGTCTATATGAGGGAAAGGTTTAAAGTCTAATTACTCACAGTGTTGGTTTCTGTTTAAACACATACAGGTGAAGCATTCCTCAATCAAGCATTCTGACAAGGAAGGTCATATCAGTCATGCACACATCCTTGAGGTCACGGGTCCAATCCTAACCAGCCACAGTCAGGCTGTGACGACACTGTTACATCACACACAGACTGCAGACTTCAGTATAGTGTATAGTAACCATGATGCCACCACACCCTTCAATATTCTTCCTAAAGTTCTAAAGGAACATTGTGTACGCTGTGGAAGTACAAGTTGTCATGGCAATGAAACATGTGAAATAAATGAGAATAGTGACAGAGACTCGAACATATTGAATTTAAGTAAATTTTATAAAAACACGCAAATATCAGATAGGTTATGTGCAATTAAGGAAGTTTCATGTACACCAGATGGATTTACATGGAATACACAGTGATTAGCACCAGGAAATAAAAAGGATATTTTTACACTATATAGATTTACATGGAATACATAGTGATGAGTGCCAGAAAATGAATTGGTTATATGTACTCTACATATATTTACATGGAATACATAGTGACTGGTCCTTGGAAATAAAGAGGTGTTATGTACACTACTCAGATTTACATGGAAGACATAGTTACGAGTGCCAGGAAATAAAGATGGTAT
This sequence comes from Serripes groenlandicus, assembly GCA_031761405.1. Taxonomy (NCBI): domain Eukaryota; kingdom Metazoa; phylum Mollusca; class Bivalvia; order Cardiida; family Cardiidae; genus Serripes; species Serripes groenlandicus. The sequence goes on from JASEVX010000005.1 coordinate 5,799,440, forward strand.
ATTTAAACTAAATAGATTTACATGGAATACATAGCGATGAGTGCCGGGAAATGAAATGGTTATATTTACATTGAATACATAGTGATGGGTGCTAGGAAATAAAGAGGTGTTATGTACACTACAAAGATTTACATGGAATACACAGTGATGAGTGCCAGGAAATAAAAAAGTTATTTTTTAACTAAATATATTTACATTGAATACATAGTGATGAAAGCCAGAAAATGAATTGGTAATATTTACACTACACATATTTACATGGAATACATAGCGATGAGTGCCGGGAAATGAAATGGTTATATTTACATTGAATACATAGTGATGGGCGCTAGGAAATAAAGAGGTGTTATGTACACTACACATATTTACATGGAAAACATAGTGATGAGTGCCAGAAAATGAATTGGTTATATTTACATGGAATACATTGTGATGAGCGCCAAGAAATAAAGAGGTTTATACAAACACTTCACTTTAAATAGAATACATAGACTAGTGATGAATGACAGAATGCCAGGAAGACAAATCATGTTAAAAAAATAGAGCTGGGCTGTGCTCCATTGAATCTAGCTATGAAGCATATACATGTATCTGTTTGTTGTTTAACTTTTTCTTATGAAAACAAAGTTTTCATCCAATGCTTTTCAAATGTTCACAGATTATTTTTATCAATGAAAACCTATTTGAAAATTGTTCACTTAGTTTGACTTTATAATAATATATACCCGATCTTAACCTTTGTTATCAAAGAGCCAAGCCCCAGTAGCGATGCTGACTGTCAATCCAGTGGTTGTTAGTGGGAACCCCAGCTCGACCAACATTCTTTCCGATGTGTGACAAGTAACGGTGACTGTGACAAGCATGATTCACCTTTCATGAATTCGCTAACAGTCTATGTGGAAATACCACCAGTTGCTTGGAAAGGATGTTGTGTGGAGTACTGGTGTAAGAAAGCCAAGAAACACATGAATAGGTGAGTTTGTTCACCCTATTTAAGTTAGTTATCCCTTTGTTTTGTTTTTAGCTCACACTATCCTCGGTGGTGTAAAGGTTGAGTGTCCACCTCGGTTGCGGGGGGTTGTGGGTTCGATCCCCATTCAGGTCATACCAAAGACTTTATAAATGGTTGTAATGGCTGCCCTCCTTAGCGCTCAGGGATGCGGGGTTAGCATAACGACAGACTGTTGTCAGGATAAATGGCCCAGTAGTACTGGTAACTTGCCTAGAAAATGTTGCGATATTTACTTAATTTTTTTTGAAAACGATGTTAAACACCAAACAATCAGTTTTAGCTCACACAAAGCGAAGTGCTCAGATTGAGCTATCGTGTTTGTCTTTTGTCTATTCATTTGTTGTTTGTCAGTCATCAACAATTTGCTTGTGGACACTAGACGCCACAGTTATTATCATTAAACTTTTTCAGTTTGTGCTTATTCTTGATTATATCTAGGCCAAATACGGAGCAATGGAGGTTTTAATGAGGCAGTGGTTGTACAGGTTGACTTAAGTCTCCACTTTTAGTATTGGCAACAATACGTTTTGGAATTTTTTGTCTGGTGATTCTCAATTTATTAGGCATTTCTTCACATTGACAAACACATTTTACAATTAAGGTTCTTTATTTATATAATCTATAATCAAATACATCTCTCTTAAATAGATAATTATGAGAAAAGAGAAACATATTACAAAATGAATATATTTGCTAAATTAATCAGATATCCATAAACATCCGTCTGTGTCGATGCGATGCTTCTAGGTCGGTGTGTGTGTTAAAGGGAGGCTTTTGAGCACGTCTTTGTACAATATCTAAATCACTTTCTTCAACATGTCTGCACCAAAACATTGGTTTGGAATTGTCAATTTCTGCTTTTGGTTTCCTGCGGTTCTTAAATGCTCTACCCTTTAGTTTTAGTGTTAATCCTTTAGACCTATTATTAATCTTTGGAAAATTTTGATTTGGTGCTAGGGGTTTCAATGTTTTTCTCTCCGTATTTAGCCGCTGTTCCGTTGGCTGCTTTTGTTTTTTTACAGGATCTTTTACACATCTTGAGAAACCACTGAACGTTTTCCTAGCTATTGGTTCTAGTTTCCGTTGACCTTTGGTTTTAAATTGTGCACTTCCTGTTCCGGTGTTGTTGACTGGTTTCAAAGGTTGTTGATTTATTGGTTCCAGCATCCGTAGACGGGCTATTTTAATATGTTCACTCCCAGTTCCAGTTTTGTTGACTGGGTTATCAGGTTGCTGTACGAAATTGATATTTAAATGTACAGGATCAGACTGGTTTATTAATTTCCTGTCACTGAATATGGACACGTCCACTTTTCCCTGGTGGTAAAAGACAGACGACCGTAGAAGTCGTGGAATTGGCGGCTTTCTCTTCTCCTGTATGCCATTGGTCTGTAACGAAGACAACAACAGTGCGTTAAGTTAATGTTTACTTACGGTATCAAATGCATCCATCAATTAACAGGGATCTCATTCGCTTAAAAGCCTGAGTAATTTGAAAACTACACCAGGAATTGATATAGCTCTTAGGGTTGCGATTGGCAGAGAAATAGGACATTAGCATATTCCAATTTGCGTTCCTGTTAGCTCCTATATTTCAAAGGTAAGTTCAGCTCTATCATCAATTTTACCAGACACCTTTAGATGTGCGATGGTTTAACAAAACGATATAGTATTCACCTCCGGTTTCTCCATAAGAGAAATGGCATGCATTCCATTAACGCTTTCAAACAAACCACACATCTGCAGTAAATGACTGATCACGTTAAGGTAAAAATATGAAAAACTGTATACCTGTTAGTACATGTATTGTTATTGATTAGTGCTGAAATCATGGTATCAAAAGGAGAAATTGCTCAATTGCCGCAATGTTTACAATTGTCTGTGGCATAGGCGTAAGAGAGCGGTACACATGTGGGAAAGGTTTAATATAAACAATAAATGACCTATCGCATTTCTCACTTGAAATACACGAGTTCGCAATTGTTACACACGTGTGTACGTCACTTTATACATGTTTTGGATGATTTCAAACTACACTTGTTTAGAATGAACACCTAGATAGGTATGTACATTCGTGCAGTCTGATCTTGATCTATACTATTCGTTACTCATTAAAAGGTGGTGATGACAAAACCATTTTGCAGGAATTTTCAGTGACATAAAAGATAATGTATTCAGTTCTCGGAAGTTTACCTTTATGTTGACATCAACCCGTTTCTTTACACATTTCGTTGTAGTGATGACATCTCGAGTCTTATTTGTACATTCTACTCCACGTGTTGGAGAAACTGACCTTTCTACAATAATACAATGTATAAGTTATAGTATAACTAACAAGAATGGACAATTCGAAAGAAGCAAAATCAATTGCATCGAATTGTTGTTTTTAATTAAAAAAGTATTTGATTTCTTGAAAAGGGAAGACTTAACAAATGTATAGGTCATATATAACATTGACTCCGACCTTGTTTTTAATGATCAGAAATCCTTGTTGAATAAACACTATTTATTTTACTTCTCATTGGCAGTTCTATTTTCATTTGACGAGCCCCGGTAGCTAAGTCGGTAGCGACGCGGGCTGTTAATCCAGGGGTTGTGAGTTCGAATCCCGGCTCGGCCAACTTTCTTTCCGACGATTGACAAAATACAATGCGTCATTCGTCTTCCACCAATGGGCTAAGTCTATGTGGAAAAGCAGCCAGTTGCTTGGGAAGATTGTTGTGTGAAGAACTGGTGTGAGAAAAACCAGGAAATGCATGAGTAGGTGAACTGGCCGCCGTGATATAACCGAGAAATTGTTAAAAACGGCGTTAAACCCCAATCAATCAATCAATCTATCAATCTATTTTCATTTCGTCGGGTTTTCTATTCATTGATTCCATATATTTGCCGCTGCGAACTTTAAAGATGACATATCAGATACTGTAATGCGTTGTATAAGGCCAACGTCACAACGAACAGTATTTGTTTTATCCCACCGTTACACATTTGTGAACATGCATATATTGCCAGGCATAGCGCTATGGTGTTCTCACTACAGTAGTTATTGTCACCTGACAACAAAATAGTTCAGACCATAGAGGATACAGATCAGCCTGCACTACCACACAGTCTGATCGGGGTTTTTACGTGTACGCTAATCAAGCATCCTTGAAATCTGAAGAATTGTTATGAGGAATATGCAATTAAATTAATTTAAAAGCTGAAAGCTAATTTAAACGACATTATGCTACGCCTGGCATACGTTCTTTAATATTGTCAACCATTCTCCATATCCAGACATATGTTTACGTACCTACATCAATCGTCTTTTGAAAACATTGTGGTTAACGGTGAAATTGCTCTTTATGCGCTATGGATACGTTTATAAAAATCTTTTGATCTCCATCTAATGATTATACTTTGATAACAACAGATTAACATAATTTGTCTGCTGTAATTATGTAACATATGTGGAAAGTGTTGATAATATCGATATATATATATTGACCTGCAGATTGAACTGTCATATGTGTTGAATATGTAACTAGATCAGTTTACATAAAACTTTTTGGTTCACTGACCCTTTTGTCACGCAACGACGACAGTTGAACGTTAAGAAGGAATATCACAAGTTCTATAGAATACATACCAGTATTGATTGGTGGTAACGCTCGTCGAGCAGATTTCATCAGATCAAAACTCTCATCAATATTACAATTGGCCACGTGTTCCATGTTCCTTATTTCACTGTCGAGCTTTGCTTGGGGATTCTTCCTACCGGACGAATCGCTGATTCCGGTTCTTGCACCTGAAGTCGAACGCATTTCAATTTCTTTAATGACGGAGCTAAGTCTCGGAGTTTCGCTGTTTTTTCCAGGAACTGCTTGTGTACATTCGAGTTCAGTAGAATATCGGTTTAATTGCGACAAATGATCTACTGTCACCGGTGTATCAATATCGTCAATTGTGTTTTCAGAAGTTATTCTGACTGGTTTACAACCGTCACCAAACATTCCAGAAGGGACATCAATTGTATCGACAGACAGCTGAGGCGGGTATTGTGTATCTGATTTGTGTTGTTCACGGGCTCGTCTTTTGGGTATCCCATCAGAAACGGGTAGTCGGAGATCAAGACATTCCGTGATCTGGTCCGACAATAACAGAGACAGATTTCCGTTCATTATGTTATCCTTTAAAACCCGTGTTCTGTTATTCAAAGGAATAGAGTTCAAGATAACTTTCTGTATCATTGCTTTTCTGTTTCGGTAGCTGGTGTCGACAATGGGGTTTGCACGTTCTGTGGCATCATGCTCATTTCGAGAAGAATCGGGTTCCTGATTTTTATCTTCGCTTGATTCAACACGATCCTCATCGTCGCTTGATTCAACACGATCCTCATCGTCGCTTGATTCATCACAATCCTTACATTCGCTTGATTCACCGTCATTCGAGACATCATCATGTTTGGAACTGGTGACATCATTATCAGAACCAATGGAAGAATCGTTATCTACATCATCAATAGCTTCACTATGATCCTCATGTCCGGATTGGTGAGTTTCTGTAGAAAAACTAATTGTCTTTATATTTTCATCTGGGTTCTCTTCTACAGCACACCTCATATCTGTTCCGCTTTTTATTTCTATATCTCCGTTGACAGACATCGATGAGTGTGGTGTTGATGCGTAGTTTTCAGTGAACTTCGCATGAATCAAATCAAGAATATCAAGGTATGTTTCCATACTTTCAGACGCAGACGTCGCAATGCCACAATCTTTAGAAACATGTTGTGGTAACTTGATTCTTCTGTCATCGTTTTCATCTTTCGGAAATTTAACTTCTGGAAACAAATTTGCATCGCATTGATTCTCCTTTTCATCAATTGCTTTCGTATATGTTCTGTGTTTATCTTGTGTTATGGAAGAAGTATTGTCATGGCCTGGATTGATAGAGTCCTCACAACTTCTCTTATTTGGATATTTCACAGATGTTTTCAGATTATCTTTGTCCGCGTCTAAAATTTGAATGACAACATAGCCTTCTATCAGCGTGTCGTTACTAGGTGTGCATATTACAGACTTTTGGATAACGTCTCTGTCAGCCATTGTCTCAGCGTTCATGTCATTGCGAGAATAACCTGTACAGGTTTTCTGTGGAACACGCTGAGGCAAGTCATCAAAGAAGTCATGCACTGAATCTTCTATCTTCTTTGACATTGCATCTACATAGTTTACCGTATTGTAATTACAACCATATCGCCGAAAAGTGGTTCTGCTCTTCCTATCTGTGAGACGTTTACGATATGGATACAACGTCACTTAGTTACGGCGTTAATTATGACGTCGGGCGCAATATAAAATATTGTTTGCATGACGTCACAACATACTCGAAATATTTGAATACACATAGTTATGCCATCGCCTAATTATTTCGGCTGCTTTAAAGAAAAAAAGGGTATTAAGATGAGCATTGTCAATTTAAAGTTGCCCGAACGATGCTTTTTCTTTATTCGTTTATAGTTTGTGAGGTTCTTTATGCTGTTAATTAAGTCGTATAACCTGCAAGAAGAAGAATATTATGTTATATTTTGACACCGTCTAAGACATTTAGAATAACAAGTCCAGTTATGACCAAGTATGGGTTATAAATTAGCATGATCTTTTTTAGAAACATATCAAAGTTGATTTAATCTTTGCTTAAATATGCTGACTGGAGTGCTTCGACTTTCTGTGGTTTGAGGTCGTTCCAAAAAATATTACCCTGTAACTATAACTACTCTAACTAATTCTAAATTGTAGACTTACCTGTGGGTCAGGTTCTACGTACGAATGATGTAAGTGTACGGGCAATCAAAATGAATTTGTCTTTCGAAAGTATTAAGTAATTCATATTAAGAAATATTGGTAACCAGGAGCTTACCCCGATTATGTGACGGAGACTGGGAACCAGTTCACTTTTTATGATGGTGTCAGCTGCAAAACACTACTTTAGAATCACTGTTTATATATCGAGGGCTTGGCGTTAAATCATTTTTCTTTGTGAACAATGGAAATTTAGGTGTCATTGCTCGTTCTGAGCAATGGCACCTAAATATGCATTGTTTACAAAGGGGTCCAAATTGCCCCTAAACAAGGGATTTCAAAATAGGTTTTTAGTTACAACCGTTTCACGCCAAGCGCTCGATATATGCCCTTATGATGCAGCAACATCGCTCATATTCAGTAATTTCATTGAAGTATTGTCTAAATAATTAATCAAGGTACGTGTAGTTTGTATCACGTCCGTTCGTTTCATGTACTCTAATATAAGTAGTACAAGTTGGTCTTTCTGGATAATTCATTCCTTTTGAATTACATAGGATTCTGGTGGCTCTTCATTGGACGTTTTCGATGGAAGTTGAGTGGGTTTTGGACGATAGTCTCCCCTATAACATACGCATATTCCAGAAGAGGCCTGACCAGCGATTTAAAGAGTTGCAGGAACATTTCTTTTCTCGCGAGATGATATTTTTTTTTATCTATCAGGCCCTCAGTTCAGTTTGTAGTTCAGTTAAAACAGAGGCATACTTTTGTTAAATTGCAAATCAGAGTCATTACATACTTGGTTATTGAAATTATCTTATGACTTCCAAGACATGCGCAAAGTGTCAGTCTAATAACCAAGTAAAATAAACTGAGATAAGTATGTGATTGTTTTACAGCCAAGTTGTAACAGCACGCCAGCACCAGTGTGACTGTAAAAGCGCTTGATATACTTCGAACAGTAGTTCATCTTGTTTTTGTAGGTTTTTTTCTTCTTCAAATTAACGATGTATCACATTCCAAGGGTAGCATGTAACAATTAAATTTTCTCTTCAAACAGTGCACGATCTGATCACGTGACAATAATAAACAACAAGAGCGCCGCAGAGCGAACGCCAACGCTCGTCTGGATTCTAAGTCGAAAAAGAGGCATTACTGAATAGATATTAAAACCAGTGTTATGTGACTTTGTATAAACACGCGTATCGTCCCTGGGAACATGTGTACTACGTTTTATTAGAAAATGTTGAACGGTTTTTTAGTTGTGAGCTAAGGTTAAAGTTTTGTGATGACGACGTCAAGGGTATCACAATAGCCGACTTTTTCGAACAAACAGACGAGCTTAAAATGGTTCAACTGACAAAAAGAAATTAGAATGGGCTGATCGAGTTAAAAGCTGTTTAAACAGTATTTCAATATATCACGATGGCCATGACCGTATTGTCTGACTCGCTCTCTCCAGTAATCCACACGGCATTCTCCCTCTCCAATAGTAATTGGCTGTCTTCCAAGATAGAATAAAATCCGATTGGTGGAAGAAGAATGACGCTTGTCACAATTACATTTTGATCAAATGTTTTTTAAGCGAATATCGACAATTGTAACGTTTAAATGAACTTTTTAACTCGAGTCAGTGAAGCAAATAGTCAAACACTTTGGATATATTCATTTTTTTTTCTATGACATTTATTTAACCCTACTACACAATCGACTGTATACATTACTGCATTAGAAGACACCAGAAAAATAATTTGTTAAATATCTCAAGACGAGCAATTTCCCTTTCTCCACAATAGTGTATAATATGTTTTTTTTTTTTTTAATTAAACCTTTTCCCGCTCGTATATGACCTACATATCATTGTCTACGAAATCTAAAAGTTAACCCTGTTCCACATGTAGACGCATTTTCACGACTCCGCGGCAGTCGACTTTTGAAAACATTGTGGTAAAAGTTGTTCGCTGTAGATTTGTTGTAGGCATGTGCCTACACTTTTTTTCTCAAAATGCAGCTGCGGCGATAGACATCTGCGTAATGTATCGACCAGATCAGCCTGCGCTGTCCGCGCATACTGATCCGGTCGACACATTCCGTCTTAGGGGGGTAGATGTATAGAGTAGTTATTCCTGAAACAGAAAATCCACAGGAGGCGAAAAGTGTCTATCCGGGTTAGCCTGTGTGGCATGCTTGTGCTGATCCGGTCGATACTTTACGCAGAGTCCACAATGTTGACTTTCTCACGAGACGGCCTACACATTTATTATTGCAATGCTACGCCCCTGTGGACAATTTCTCCTTTTGCCTCAGTGTCCAATTATCGTCTGCTGTATATGTTGTTAAATGTCGCCTGTATCTGGGAAAGGGTAAGAATGTCACCTATTATAAGTCGAAGAATCAGACCGAGACCCCGTAGCTCAATTCGTAATGACGCGGGCTGTCAATCAATTGTATACAACATTCGACAAAAGTCAACGCGACACGCGTCATTCGTCTTCCACAAATGAGCTAACCGACTATGTGGAAAAGCAGTCATTTTAATGGAAAGACTGTGGCATGGAGTACAGGTATGAGACATCCAGGAAACACATGGGTAGGTGAACTGGTCGTCATGAGACGCCTAACAAGTTGTTAAAAACAGCGTTTAACTCAAATCAATCCGAAATAACAGTTAAATGTTTCCTCTTAGACCTTTTAACATTTTACATTGTATTTCTTACAGCCAACGCGAACGATGTTCATGTCCATACGATATCTGATATGCGGTTTTAATTTCATTCTTTCAATACAAAGCACACATGTGTTTAAGGTTATAACGACATATAGATAATATTTATTCGTGTTCCGTGAGATATCGTGTTTTAACATCACTGAAAACAATAAAACATTATATTTTCACGAGCGCCAAACGAAATGACTTCTGTGTTGATTTATCTTTTCTCGTGGATTCTTACTCGTCGTTTATCCTCAGGTACAGCATATCATTTATAAATTATTATGATACTACTACTATCAGGTCAGGGGCGTAGCTCCCTTTAAGCACTGTAGGCACGTGCCTACACATTTGTTCTCAAAATGCCCCAAAATGCAGCTGCGGCGATACACATCTGCGTAATGTATCGACCAGATCAGCCTGCGCTGTCCGCGCAGACTGATCCGGCCGACACATTCCGTCTTAAGGGGATAGATGTAAAGAGTAGTTATTCCTGAAACAGAAAATCCACAGGATGCGAAAAGTGTCTATCCAGGTAGGCCTGCGTGGCATGCTTAGGCTGATCCGGGTCGATACTTTACGCAGAGTCCACAATGTTGATTTTCGAGACGGCCTACACATTGATTATTGCAAAGCTACGCCCCTGCAGGTACTCAGGTACAGCATATCATTTATAAATTATTATGATACTACTACTAATAAGGATAAGCAAAGTCACGCATTACTGTTTTAGCATCGCCTGAACGGATATTGGAGTGTAACACATGTGGCTAAGCTTCTAGCTTTTCCTCTATAATTCTTCTTAAAAAAAATGTAAATTGTATTGCTCGTCAAGACACAAATAGTGACTGTGTGATGTACTGTCAAACTTGTTAAAGCATCCACTCAGGAGAAGTTCAAAATGTTGCTGCTGAAGACAAGTGGCTGCTTAATACATTAATATAGGGATAACCTTCAACTTACTGCTTAATTATATTGACTGCTGAATAGAGGTGATCGCTAACACAAGTTTGACTACACATGCATTTTGAATAGGAGGAGCAAATTATGACTTTCTTTTTGCCGAAAACGCTGGTTGTTCGGACAGTCTCATGATTATCCAACTTTTGTTTTTGTACTGTTGTCAAGCGCGATAAATCTGTCGGTTACGACTAGGGCTATTAATAAGGGGATCGTGTAACTTAGTTGATAACGCCAAGTGCTATTAATATGGGGGGTCATGTAACTGAGTCGGTTACGACAATTGCTATCAATCCGGGGGTCGTATAATTCAGTCTGTTACGACAAGTGATATCAATTCGGGGATCTTGTAACTCAGTCTGTAACGACAAGGGCTATTAATCCCGGGGTCATTTAACTCTGTCGGTTACGACAATTGCTATCAATCCGGGGGTCGTATAACTCAGTCGGTAACGACAAGGGCTATCAATCCTGGGGTCGTATAACTCAGTTTGTAACGAAAAGGGCTATCAATCCGTGGATCGTGTAACTCAATAACGACAAGAGCTATACATCTGGATGTCGTATAACTCAGTTTGTAACGACAAGGGCTATCAATCCGGGGGTCGTATAACTCAGTCGGTAACGACAATTGCTATCAATCTTGATGTCGTATAACTCAGTCAGAAACAACAATAACTATTAATGTGGGGGTCGTGTAACTCAGTCGGTAACGACAAGTGCTATCAATCCGGATGTCGTATAACTCAGTCGGTAACGACAAGTGCTATCAATCTGGGGATCATGTAACTCAGTCTGTAACGACAAGTGCTATCAATCTGGGGATCATGTAACTCAGTCTATAACGACAAGTGCTATCAATCCGGATGTCGTATAAATCAGTCAGTAACGACAAGGGCTATCAATCTGGGGATCATGTAACTCAGTCAGTAACGACAAGTGCTATCAATCTGGGGATCATGTAACTCAGTCTATAACGATAAGTGCTATCACTCTGGGGATCATGTAACTCAGTCGGTAACGACAAGTGCTGTCAATCTGGGGATCATGTAACTCAGTCTGTAACGACAAGTGCTATCAATCTTGGGATCATGTAACTCAGTCTATAACGACAAGTGCTATCACTCTGGGGATCATGTAACTCAGTCGGTAACGACAAGTGCTATCAATCTGGGGATCATGTAACTCAGTCTGTAACGACAAGTGCTATCAATCTGGGGATCATGTAACTCAGACTATAACGACAAGTGCTATCAATCCGGATGTCGTATAAATCAATCAGTAACGACAAGGGCTATCAATCCGGATGTCGTATAAATCAATCAGTAACGACAAGTGCTATCAATCTGGGGATCATGTAACTCAGTCTATAACGACAAGTGCTATCACTCTGGGGATCATGTAACTCAGTCGGTAACGACAAGTGCTATCAATCTGGGGATCATGTAACTCAGTCGGTAACGACAAGGGCTATCAATCTGGGGATCATGTAACTCAGACTATAACGACAAGTGCTATCAATCCGGATGTCGTATAAATCAATAGGTAACGACAAGGGCTATCAATCTCGGGATCATGTTACTCAGTCAGTAACGACAAGTGCTATCAATCTGGGGATCATGTAACTCAGTCTATAACGACAAGTGCTATCACTCTGGGGATCATGTAACTCAGTCGGTAACGACAAGTGCTATCAATCTGGGGATCATGTAACTCAGTCGGTAACGACAAGGGCTATACACCTGGATGTCGTATAACTCAGTCAGTAACGACAAGGGCTATCAATCTGGGGATCATGTAACTCAGTCTATAACAACAAGTGCTATCAATCTGGGGATCATGTAACTCAGTCTGTAACGACAAGTGCTATCAATCTGGGGATCGTGTAACTCAGTCGGTAACGACAAGTGCTATCAATCCGGATGTCGTATAACTCAGTCGGTAACGACAAGTGCTATCAATCTGGGGATCATGTAACTCAGTCTATAACGACAAGTGCTATCAATCCGGATGTCGTATAAATCAGTCAGTAACGACAAGGGCTATCAATCTGGGGATCATGTAACTCAGTCAGTAACGACAAGTGCTATCAATCTGGGGATCATGTAACTCAGTCTATAACGATAAGTGCTATCACTCTGGGGATCATGTAACTCAGTCGGTAACGACAAGTGCTGTCAATCTGGGGATCATGTAACTCAGTCTGTAACGACAATTGCTATCAATCTGGGGATCATGTAACTCAGTCTATAACGACAAGTGCTATCACTCTGGGGATCATGTAACTCAGTCGGTAACGACAAGTGCTATCAATCTGGGGATCATGTAACTCAGTCTGTAACGACAAGTGCTATCAATCTGGGGATCATGTAACTCAGACTATAACGACAAGTGCTATCACTCCGGATGTCGTATAAATCAATCAGTAACGACAAGGGCTATCAATCCGGATGTCGTATAAATCAATCAGTAACGACAAGTGCTATCAATCTGGGGATCATGTAACTCAGTCTATAACGACAAGTGCTATCACTCTGGGGATCATGTAACTCAGTCGGTAACGACAAGTGCTATCAATCTGGGGATCATGTAACTCAGTCTGTAACGACAAGTGCTATCAATCTGGGGATCATGTAACTCAGACTATAACGACAAGTGCTATCACTCCGGATGTCGTATAAATCAATCAGTAACGACAAGGGCTATCAATCCGGATGTCGTATAAATCAATCAGTAACGACAAGTGCTATCAATCTGGGGATCATGTAACTCAGTCTATAACGACAAGTGCTATCACTCTGGGGATCATGTAACTCAGTCGGTAACGACAAGTGCTATCAATCTGGGGATCATGTAACTCAGTCGGTAACGACAAGGGCTATCAATCTGGGGATCATGTAACTCAGACTATAACGACAAGTGCTATCAATCCGGATGTCGTATAAATCAATAGGTAACGACAAGGGCTATCAATCTCGGGATCATGTTACTCAGTCAGTAACGACAAGTGCTATCAATCTGGGGATCATGTAACTCAGTCTATAACGACAAGTGCTATCACTCTGGGGATCATGTAACTCAGTCGGTAACGACAAGTGCTATCAATCTGGGGATCATGTAACTCAGTCTGTAACGACAAGTGCTATCAATCTGGGGATCGTGTAACTCAGTCGGTAACGACAAGTGCTATCACTCCGGATGTCGTATAACTCAGTCGGTAACGACAAGTGCTATCAATCTGGGGAATCGTGTAACTCAGTCGGTAACGACACGTGCTATCAATCTGGGGATCGTGTAACTCAGTCTGTAACGACAAGTGCTATCAATCTGGGGATCGTGAAACTCAGTCTGTAACGACAAGTGCTATCAATCCGGGGATCGTGTAACTCAGTCGGTAACGACAAGTGCTATCAATCCGGATGTCGTATAACTCAGTCAGTAACGACAAGGGCTATCAATCCGAGGATCGTGTAACTCAGTCGGTAACGACAAGTGCTATCAATCTGGGGATCATGTAACTCAGACTATAACGACAAGTGCTATCAATCCGGATGTCGTATAAATCAATAGGTAACGACAAGGGCTATCAATCTCGGGATCATGTTACTCAGTCAGTAACGACAAGTGCTATCAATCTGGGGATCATGTAACTCAGTCTATAACGACAAGTGCTATCACTCTGGGGATCATGTAACTCAGTCGGTAACGACAAGTGCTATCAATCTGGGGATCATGTAACTCAGTCGGTAACGACAAGGGCTATACACCTGGATGTCGTATAACTCAGTCAGTAACGACAAGGGCTATCAATCTGGGGATCATGTAACTCAGTCTATAACAACAAGTGCTATCAATCTGGGGATCATGTAACTCAGTCTGTAACGACAAGTGCTATCAATCTGGGGATCGTGTAACTCAGTCGGTAACGACAAGTGCTATCAATCCGGATGTCGTATAACTCAGTCGGTAACGACAAGTGCTATCAATCTGGGGATCATGTAACTCAGTCTATAACGACAAGTGCTATCAATCCGGATGTCGTATAAATCAGTCAGTAACGACAAGGGCTATCAATCTGGGGATCATGTAACTCAGTCAGTAACGACAAGTGCTATCAATCTGGGGATCATGTAACTTAGTCTATAACGATAAGTGCTATCACTCTGGGGATCATGTAACTCAGTCGGTAACGACAAGTGCTGTCAATCTGGGGATCATGTAACTCAGTCTGTAACGACAAGTGCTATCAATCTGGGGATCATGTAACTCAGTCTATAACGATAAGTGCTATCACTCTGGGGATCATGTAACTCAGTCGGTAACGACAAGTGCTGTCAATCTGGGGATCATGTAACTCAGTCTGTAACGACAAGTGCTATCAATCTGGGGATCATGTAACTCAGTCTATAACGACAAGTGCTATCACTCTGGGGATCATGTAACTCAGTCGGTAACGACAAGTGCTATCAATCTGGGGATCATGTAACTCAGTCTGTAACGACAAGTGCTATCAATCTGGGGATCATGTAACTCAGACTATAACGACAAGTGCTATCAATCCGGATGTCGTATAAATCAATCAGTAACGACAAGGGCTATCAATCCGGATGTCGTATAAATCAATCAGTAACGACAAGTGCTATCAATCTGGGTATCATGTAACTCAGTCTATAACGACAAGTGCTATCACTCTGGGGATCATGTAACTCAGTCGGTAACGACAAGTGCTATCAATCTGGGGATCATGTAACTCAGTCGGTAACGACAAGGGCTATCAATCTGGGGATCATGTAACTCAGACTATAACGACAAGTGCTATCAATCCGGATGTCGTATAAATCAATAGGTAACGACAAGGGCTATCAATCTCGGGATCATGTTACTCAGTCAGTAACGACAAGTGCTATCAATCTGGGGATCATGTAACTCAGTCTATAACGACAAGTGCTATCACTCTGGGGATCATGTAACTCAGTCGGTAACGACAAGTGCTATCAATCTGGGGATCATGTAACTCAGTCGGTAACGACAAGGGCTATACACCTGGATGTCGTATAACTCAGTCAGTAACGACAAGGGCTATCAATCTGGGGATCATGTAACTCAGTCTATAACAACAAGTGCTATCAATCTGGGGATCATGTAACTCAGTCTGTAACGACAAGTGCTATCAATCTGGGGATCGTGTAACTCAGTCGGTAACGACAAGTGCTATCACTCCGGATGTCGTATAACTCAGTCGGTAACGACAAGTGCTATCAATCTGGGGAATCGTGTAACTCAGTCGGTAACGACACGTGCTATCAATCTGGGGATCGTGTAACTCAGTCTGTAACGACAAGTGCTATCAATCTGGGGATCGTGAAACTCAGTCTGTAACGACAAGTGCTATCAATCCGGGGATCGTGTAACTCAGTCGGTAACGACAAGTGCTATCAATCCGGATGTCGTATAACTCAGTCAGTAACGACAAGGGCTATCAATCCGAGGATCGTGTAACTCAGTCGGTAACGACAAGTGCTATCAATCCGGATGTCGTATAACTCAGTCAGTAACGACAAGGGCTATCAATATGGGGATCGTGTAACTTAGTCTATGACGACAAGTGCTATCAATCTGTGGATCTTGTAATTCAGTCTGTAACGACAAGTGCTATCAATCTGGGGATCGTGTAACTCAGTCTGTAACGACAAGTGCTATCAATCTGGGGATCATGTAACTCAGTCTATAACGACAAGTGCTATCAATCCGGATGGCGTATAAATCAGTCAGTAACGACAAGGGCTATCAATCTGGGGATCATCTAACTCAGTCAGTAACGACAAGTGCTATCAATCTGGGGATCATGTAACTCAGTCTATAACGATAAGTGCTATCACTCTGGGGATCATGTAACTCAGTCGGTAACGACAAGTGCTATCAATCTGGGGATCATGTAACTCAGTCTGTAACGACAAGTGATATCAATCTGGGGATCATGTAACTCAGTCTATAACGACAAGTGCTATAACTCTGGGGATCATGTAACTCAGTCGGTAACGACAAGTGCTATCAATCTGGGGATCGTGTAACTCAGTCTGTAACGACAAGTGCTATCAATCTGGGGATCATGTAACTCAGTCTATAACGACAAGTGCTATCAATCCGGATGTCGTATAAATCAGTCAGTAACGACAAGGGCTATCAACCTGGGGATCATGTAACTCAGTCAGTAACGACAAGTGCTATCAATCTTGGGATCATGTAACTCAGTCTCTAACGACAAGTGCTATCACTCTGGGGATCATGTAACCCAGTCGGTAACGACAAGTGCTATCAATCTGGGGATCATGTAACTCAGTCTATAACGATAAGTGCTATCACTCTGGGGATCATGTAACTCAGTCGGTAACGACAAGTGCTATCAATCTGGGGATCATGTAACTCAGTCTGTAACGACAAGTGCTATCAATCCGGGGATCGTGTAACTCAGTCAGTAACGACCAGGGCTATTAATCTGGGGATCATGTAACCCAGTCGGTAACGACAAGTGCTATCAATCTGGGGATCATGTAACTCAGTCGGTAACGACAAGGGCTATACATCTGGATGTCGTATAACTCAGTCAGTAACGACAAGGGCTATCAATCTGGAGATCATGTAACTCAGTCAGTAACGACAAGGGCTATCAATCTGGGGGATCATGTAACTCAGTCTGTAACGACAAGTGCTATCAATCTGGGGATCGTGTAACTCTGTCGGTAACGACAAGTGCTATCAATCCGGATGTCGTATAACTCAGTCGGTAACGACAAGTGCTATCAATCTGGGGATCGTTTAACTCAGTCGGTAACGACCCGTGCTATCAATCTGGGGATCGTATAACTCAGTCTGTAACGACAAGTGCTATGAATCTGGGGATCGTGAAACTCAGTCTGTAACGACAAGTGCTATCAATCCGGGGATCGTGTAACTCAGTCGGTAACGACAAGTGCTATCAATCCGGATGTCGTATAACTCAGTCAGTAACGACAAGGGCTATCAATCCGGGGATCGTGTAACTCAGTCGGTAACGACAAGTGCTATCAATCCGGATGTCGTATAACTCAGTCAGTAACGACAAGGGCTATCAATCTGGGGATCATGTAACTTAGTCTATAACGACAATTGCTATCAATCTGGGGATCGTGTAACTCAGTCTGTAACGACAAGTGCTATCAATCCGGGGATCGTGTAACTCAGTCAGTAACGACCAGGGCTATCAATCTGGGGATCATGTAACTCAGTCTATAACGACAAGGGCTATCAATCCGGGGATCTTGTAACTCAGTCTGTAACGACAAAAACTATCTATCCGGGGTTCGTATATCTCAGTTGGTAACGACAAGGGCTCTCAATCCGAGGAACGTGTATCTCTGTCGGTAACGACAATGCTAGCAATACGGGGATCGCATAACATCGGTCGTTAACGACAATGCTAGCAATTCGAGGGTCATGTTCTCAGCCGCTAACGAGAAGGGCTATCAATCCGGGGGTTGCGTAACTCATTCGGTAACGGCAAGGGCTAAACATCCCGTCAGTAACGACAAATGCTTTCAATCCGGGATCGTGCTTTCAAAACAGTCTTTCCAAAAGTTAATCGCTGGGAAAATGTTGTATGGAGTACTAGTGTGAGAAAGTCAGGAAACACGCCTTACTAATATTGAAAGAAATACATGTTTCTTACTGTAAAAGGTGTTTAGTTGTTGTTTTTTGCAGGGTATAGTCAGCTGACAGAAGAACAATACAGTACAGACGTCGAGTGTTATTTGTCACCGTTTCCTTTAAATACAACATGTCCAATATCGCATGTCATCGCACTTCAAAACATCATTGCCGGTTCCAAGCTAAGGTCTACCAACTGTTCTACAGAGGTATCGGCGAATTGTTGTTCAAGTACTCCTGATAGTTGTGAATTTGATTTTCCTGTGGATGACCTCAATTATTACGATGTTTGTAACGGAAGACAAAGTTGTACGCCGCGAGTTCAGTCTGAGTTAACCACGGATGGGAATTGTTCACAGGCAATCTATCTTGATTTAACGAACTATATGTTTTTCGATTATTACTGTATTCCAGGTTGGTTTTGCACATTTTACATTTTATCTTTATACCTTTTCCACCAAGAATGATGTATGACTTACCCTTGTAATTAACATTTCCCATGAAAACATTATAGGTCCTCCCTTAGAAAATGTTGATTTTCACCTTTGTCTGTTAACACCACTGAGCACAATGTAGGGTTTACTTATATATTTCTACACCCCTGAGCACAATGTAGGTTTTACTTATATCTTTCTACACCCCTGAGCACAATGTAGGTTTTACTTATATATGTCTACACCCCTGAGCATAATGTAGGTTTTACTTATATATTTCTACACCCCTGAGCACAATGTAGGTTTTACTTATATCTTTTTACCCTTCCCTCCTGGGAACAGTGCAGGAATTATCTTTTATCTTTCTGTGTTCATAATTCATCTGTGTTCACCTTTTTTCTTTAAATGACAGCTCTTCTTTATCATTTGTTTTGAGTTTGACCAAACCTGGAGTGAATTATCCTCTTTCAAAGTTGTCCAAATAGTTACGGTCCATGGCATAACTAGGACACAGTTGGTAAATAGTTACGGTCCATGCATAACTAGGACACAGCTGGTAACTAGTTACGGTCCATTGCAAAACTAGGACACAGCTGGTAGCTAGTTACGGTCCATGACATAACTAGGACACAGCTGGTAAATAGTTACGGTCCATGGCATAACTAGGACACAGTTGGTAAATAGTTACGGTCCATTGCAAAACTAGGACACAGCTGGTAACAAGTTACGGTCCATGACATAACTAGGACACAGCTGGTAGCTAGTTACGGTCCATGACATAACTAGGACACAGCTGGTAAATAGTTACGGTCCATGGCATAACTAGGACACAGTTGGTAAATAGTTACGGTCCATTGCAAAACTAGGACACAGCTGGTAACAAGTTACGGTCCATGACATAACTAGGACACAGCTGGTAAATAGTTACGGTCCATGGCATAACTAGGACACAATTGGTAAATAGTTACGGTCCATTGCAAAACTAGGACACAGCTGGTAACTAGTTACGGTCCATGACATAACTAGGACACAGCTGGTAAATAGTTACGGTCCATGTCATAACTAGGACACAGCTGGTAAATAGTTACGGTCCATGGCATAAACTAGGACACAGCTGGTAAATAGTAACGGTCCATGGCATAACTAGGACACAGCTGGTAAAATCAATTTTATATCTGAAAAGTATACAAATTGTCTTGTTTAAAAGTTGGCATGCTCTTTCGGTGACCTGACAAGATTGTTCAAATTATTCCGATCCGTTGAACAAAAATGACAACCAGGGGCATGGATCGTTGTCCAGTTAAAATATTTTTGTTTCTTGATCTTAATGAATATTTTTTCAGAATATGTGTCTCCAAGTTTGAATATAAGGTCATCTCGTGTCTTTGCCTGAATTTCTTAACAAAATCATTCTTTAAGTATTGCTTATGAACACGTTATCATACAGAGCGATGGTACTCAGATGGGCGTTACAGGGTCACGATGACCCGATTGCTTACCTTTTCCCCGAGACCAATGTAGATTTATACCCTTACCTTTTTCTCCGATTATCTTTTAAACGTTTTCGCTGAAATCAAGTTATATTTTACTTTTTACATCTATCGTTCTCCCTTTTTAAATGCAGATCTGTCATTTGTAAGAAAGGTTAATACATTTCGAGTACATATGTATATTGTTATTTTCAAATATGAATATGCTTGTTTACGTGTGCAGTTTAAGTATATGCTTGTACAAATGCGCCGTAGTTTTATTTAGTGATACCACCAATATGACATTTGTAACCATTGTAGATCCAGATCAAACTGATTGATCTTGCTCTGTATTGTTCGCCAATAAGTCACGAAAGGTTTAAACAAACAATTTATTTTTGATAAATGCTAAAAGTGGAAAACATTGTGGCAAAAGGAGAAATTGCTCGTTTTGAACAATTTCTTCTTTTGTCACTATGTTTTCAAAAAGCCGTCTGCTGAAGAGGCGAATAGTGTACATGAGCTTCAGATATCAAAGATGTGCCGTCAGATCTGTAACTTTTGTTGTCATATAAACATTACGACGGTTTTCATGGAACATGGCTAAATGTTTAGATTTCCTTCTCCGTCTATCTTACAAAGAAACCAGAATCGGTACCATGCAGGACGGGTTGACGTTGACCGATGTAAACTCGGCTCTCTACTTGATGAACCAAGGGTACCCGGTTTCGAATATTTCGTCATCGATAGTAGAACAAACCTGTTCTGTGGAGACAGATGACTGCAACTCACAAATCCACGTGTACACGATAGAACGAATACTGGCGACCAAACTGTAAGTGTACATTACAGTTTATTTTCTGAATAGAATAAGTTTAAGACAGGTAGTAGTAGTAGTGGTAGTAGTAGTAGTAGTAGTAGTAGTAGTAGTAGTAGTAGTAGTAGTAGTAGTAGTAGTAGTAGTAGTAGTAGTAGTAGTAGTAGTAGTAGTAGTAGTAATTAGTAGTAGTAGTAGTAGTAGTAGTAGTAGTAGTAGTAGAGTAATAGTGATGCTAGTAGTAGGGGGGGGGGGGGGGGGGGGCGGGGAGGTATACAATAGATATGAAGGATTTCTCAAGACCCACATTCGCCTTATTCTGATCTTTATTTCTCACAGGAACGAATCTTGCACTACAGACCAATCCCTCAGCATATCTACCGGTGACGGAACAGTTCTGGTGAACTGGACTTGTTCTGATAACACATATACCCTGTCTGATATCGTCACCTCACATACGTATGTGATTGTTACTTTGTCCAATACACTGACGATTGATTTAGGAAGATTTTGGATAGGTTTCTCTGGTATGTATTGTAGTCCTGCTCCAGGGAAGTCACCCCAAAGCAAATAATTATAAATCCAGATCAACCTATGTATTAATTAATTAAAACAGGTTGAAGATCTGTTTTGCATTATTCATCAATTGGTCGCTGAATCGATATATATTCAGATGAACATTGTCACTTAAAAACGACGTAGTATGAATGCAAAACGTTGGTTTTAGTGACCCACAGGTCATGTACATATTGTTTTGAAATTATATGTCGACGTATCTGGACTCGAATTTATGCACGAACAATGTATAAACACGCACACGAGAGACAGACAGTCAGACAAACAGGCATACAGAGATTATTCACTAAAGAGTAATATCACATGATTAAATATTATTTTAATTTATCTTTTCCTAGCATATGCAAGGTTAACTCAAACAATATAAAACCGACATTTTTGAAACTCAAATTAGTTTGGACTTTTACTTTTGCAGCTACGGGCAACGTGACGATCAGCTGTCCTACTGTCGAGCGACTGCACTGTATCCCTGAAACAACAACAATCCTGACGACAACTACGACGCCCACTACAACCACGACTACGACGCCTTCTACAACATCAGCCACAAGTACGACCACAACCACGACGCCAACTACGACGCCTACTACAACCTCGACAACAGCTACGCCTACTACGACCACAACCATAACACCTACTACAACAACGACTACAATAACGACGCCTACTACAACCACGACAACAGCTACGCCTACTACTACCACAACCACAACACCTACTCCAACAACGACTACAACACCAACTACAATAACGACTACGACGCCTACTACAACCACGACTACGATGCCTACAACCACAACTACGCCACCTACCTCGACCACAACTACGACGCCTTCTACAACAACAACAACAAGTTCAACTAGAGCAACCAGTACACAGACGGAAGAACCTTCCTCTGAAAATGACGATAATCTAACAGGTGAATTTACGAATGATATCATCTGGTTTAGTTAAAGTCACTTTCCACACAATTTCTGTTACATTTTGTATATTCATTTAGTTACCGGGGATATCCGATTTAGTTGTCATTATTTGTCTTTACTTCATTTTGCCATTGCTTATCTTTTATGATACCAATGATAAGCGGAGCTTGAAGTGACAAAATGTACACTCTCTGATTGGTACTGAACGCGATATATGTAACATATACCATGTTCAATACTAGATTGGTTACTTCCCCTGATATCACGCTATCGCATATATAGATTGGTTACCTCCCCTGATATAGGTCATATACGTATGTTCAAGTGATTCAGAGTGGCACGGTAGTCCATAGGTTAACACACTGGACTGTCAATCCAGATGTCTGGGGTTCAAATCCCGGTCCGGGTTCTGGAAATTTAAGCGTCTCGCACCCGGACTCCCTTGTATCTAACTTTGTCTACTCGCCAAATAGGTAATTCTGCACGGCGAGTATAAATAAAGAAAAACTTACACATCAAGAGAAACCAGTTGATCTCATATAGGTATGTTCAGCGAGAAACTAGTTTATGTCAATGCATTATCTATTATGTCGTTAATTTAGGTGAACATAACGTCGATGCAACATTTCAGTAAAATTGCAATGATTATATCGACTCGTGAGTCATGAAATAAGATCTGTCAGTGTTGCTAGTCCATAATTGTTTAATATTACATAATTACCTGTTATATTATATTCGACTAGTTGTCTATTATATCCTGAGATAGTTTACTATTTGTTTATTATGCAACGTTTCCAGTGATTAGAGATAATCGTCATCCCTGGTTTATATTTTTCCATCTATTTTGTAGTAATACTTCTCATCGTGGTGATCGGACTGCTGGTTCTAGTGCTATGTTTTAGTATCGTAGCGTGTATACTATCTCGGAGTAAAAACCACAAACAGGCTAAAGTAAGTAAAACTGATAAATCGTAAAACATCTTTCCAAAGTAGAAACATTTTGTTTTGCTTATTTAAGTCATTTTTGATGTGGGCTTGGGTGTTGTTGTTATTCGATACTATGAAAAGAATAGAATACATTTTGTATCAAACGGTACATACTACATCTATATCGAGAAAGGGATAATCCATAAAACTATTACTCGAGCGTGTTTGGTTTTTCCATAATGCGAGGTCTACAATGCTTACCGGTTACACATGAAAGACCAAACACGAATGCGAGGAAGTAATTAGTTTGCAATTCTATTTCTAGTCTGAATGTTATGTTGATTTGTTGATTGGGGTTAACCGCCGTTTTCAACAATTTTTCAGTAATATCACGGCGGCCATTTCACATTCTCGTATGGCTTTCTCACACTGGTACTCCACACAACATTATTTCCAAGCAACTGGCTGCTTTTCCACATAGACTGTTAGCCCATTGGTGGAAGTCGACTGACGCTTGTCACAGTGACTGTTGTCAAACGTCGGAAAAAATGTTAGCCGAGCTGGGGTTCGAACTCACAACCCATGGATCGACAGCTCGCGTCCTACCGACAGAGCTACCGGTGCTCGACTGAATGTTTTGAATGGCAATCTTACATTAACACGGATAGTAAAGGCTCGGGTGAATGTTTTAAATGGAAATCTTACATTAACACGGATAGTGAAGGCTCGGGTGAATGTTTTAAATGGCAATCTTACATTAACACGGATAGTAAAGGCTCGGGTGAATGTTTTGAATGGCAATCTTACATTAACACGGATAGTGAAGGCTCGGGTGAATGTTTTGAATGGCAATCTAACATTAACACGGATAGTAAAGGCTCGGGTGAATGTTTTGAATGGCAATCTTACATTAACACGGATAGTGAAGGCTCGGGTGAATGTTTTAAATGGCAATCTTACATTAACACGGATAGTGAAGGCTCGGGTGAATGTTTTGAATGGCAATCTTACATTAACACGGAAAGTGAAGGTTCTGGTGAATGTTTTGAATGGCAATCTTACATTAAGACGGATAGTGAAGGCTCGGGTGAATGTTTTGAATGGAAATCTTACATTACAACGGATAGTGAAGGCTCGGCTGAATGTTTTGAATGGCTATCCTACATTACAACGGATAGTGAAGGCTCGGCTGAATGTTTTAAATGGCAATCTTACATTACATCGGATAGTGAAGGCTCGGGTGAATGTTTTGAATGGCAATCTTACATAAACACAGATAGTAAAGGCCCGGGTGAATGTTTTGAATGGCAATCTTTCATACACACGGATAGTAAAGGCTCGGGTGAATGTTTTGAATGGCAATCTTACATTAACAGGGATAGTGAAGGCTCGGGTGAATGTTTTGAATGGCAATCTTACATAAACACGGATAGTAAAGGCTCGGGTGAATGTTTTGAATGGCAATCTTACATTAACAGGGATAGTGAAGGCTCGGGTGAATGTTTTGAATGGCAATCTTACATAAACACGGATAGTAAAGGCTCGGGTGAATGTTTTGAATGGCAATCTTACATTAACACGGATAGTGAAGGCTCGGGTGAATGTTTTGAATGGCAATCTTACATTAACACGGATAGTGAAGGCTCGGGTGAATTTGTGGTATTGCACAAACTCGTCTGAATCGTTTACACGCAATTAGCAACAAGATCTCGTTATGTCAGACTCGGCTAGGTTTGCTTGACGTTTCACCTACTACTTATAAGAGAGGCGAACCTGTCGAATACAGCACGATATAAGAACATACTTACAGAATAAGAATCCGCCTAGGTGTTGTATGTTGTGGGTTCGATCCCCGCCCGGGTCATACCAAAGACAAATGGTATTAATGACTTCCCCTACTTGGTGATCATGGTTGTGGTATTATCATTGCGACTGACTGGCTTGTGTCAGAATAAAAGGACCAGTAGTACTGGTAACTTACCCAGAAAACGCCGTGACATAACTGAACAAATGTTGAATGCTTCGTTTAACACCAATCAAACAAACAGTATAAGAAATTCAGTTTGTGATTTTTCAACATAATCAGTGCGAGGTCTGGTAACCATGCGTGATCAATATAAGCGCATTTTGTTTCGCTTTTAATATGACAGTCACATAAATAACTAAACTTAGACACTTGGGGATAAAATCAAAATGAAAACAGTTTTAGCTACGTATTCATTGTTTGACGTTTTACTTATAATTTGGTCTTGAAAACAGAACTTTGGGAGTTTCCGACCAAAGATGACCCAGATCAACCTGACTAGTAGGGCAGTTCTATAATCAGGATCTTCCTCGTTCGCCTTGTAATCGTACTTGTGGGCCTCCCAGAAATTGAGTGCGCACGATACTAATAAACACCGACTAAACAAGTATACGATATCATCGTAATTGTCATTTGAATCAAAATATCCGATAGTCGGGTTTTGTATGACGTGGTTTAATCATGATGACGTTAAATTTCAATCCGTATTTATTGTGTTATTTTTCAGCAAGCTGATATTGAAAGGACAAATGTAACTGCCACCACAGGCAACCATCTAAGTGGTTTAGACAAAACAGTTCCTGTAACAGAACCTGAGACCGTTCCTGTAACAGAACATGAGACTGTCCCTGTATCTGAACCTAAGACAGTTCATGTATCTAAACCTGAGACAGTTCGTGTATCTGAAACTGAGACAATTCGTGTGTCTGAACCTGAGACAGTTTCTGTTACTCAACGTGATCGTCCGTTTATAAAAGTAGAGAAACCATACTCAGACGTTTCCTCCGCGCACAGTCATGTGACTGTGCCTCTGTGTATACTGCCCAGTGAAGATCAACACCAGACCTCCTCGGTAATTCAACCAGCGTCGTATTCGTCTTCGGAAACTCAGGAAAGACACATGTCGCCAACACGCAAAGAAGAAAGTTCCTTGGACGCGTTAAATGGACAAGAGCTTGAGACAAAACTAGAACATCAGCTGGTATTACAGGTACCTGACAATAAAACACATCAGAACAATGAAAACCAAATCGATAATAGTAGAGATACAGGATCAGTGTTGAACGATAACGATGAACTTATAACCACCAGGAGGAAACATGTCCGGAAAAAGTCTAGCAAAAAGCATCGAACGACGGGACGTTCAAATCTCATCTCCTCTTATTTCACGGACAAAACAGTGGAGCCGTCTCTAGTCCCCGTTCCTATTGCTGAAACCAGTAAACATGAACACAATGCAATTGAAAACAATTTTGATATACAGACGGTAGATAGTGATAGTAAAAACCCTCTAGAAAATGTCACGCACGATTTACAAAACCGAGAGGTACATCCACAATACCTATACCCAACTAAAACTGACACCAGAAATGTTACAAACTATTTACAAAAGTCAAATAGCCATTTAGGCAATGAAGATAAACCTCAACCCGGTACCAACACTGTTATAAAGGATTTACAAATGCCAATTGACCAATTGGGCGTTAATGATACTCAATACGAATACCCAACTAACGTTAAAAAGTATTCAGGAAAGTCAAACAGACAGCTACGAACTACAGGTTCGCAATACCCTGACACCAACTGCCACACAATGATAGAAGTGACACATCATACCCATAGAAAAAAAACATTGAGAAAAGCTAGTTCTGAGAATGATAGGCCTAGAAATAGAAAAAGGGGGAAATCAGAAGATATTTCTAAATATGAAAAGTTGTATAGGATTGTTCAGTGTTCGTCAGTCGGTCGGCGAGCAGATCTAGATGATAAAGTACACAGGCTGAACATTGCACATGGACAAAGAAGACGCGTTAACCGATCTAATAGTAAGGTTTATCCGGGCGTTGATTACACACAACAGACGGATGATCTGGATGCATCGGAGAGACAATCAACTGCTATTTAACCCCTAGTCCCCTTCTGAATTCATGCAACTGGTCTCATCACGATAGATTTTTAATCAGTTTTTATTTATTTGTGGAGTAGTGCTTGCTACATGTATATATGGAAATAAGTAACGAACGTTATTGACTAAGATCTTGATGTCAAAGTACAGAAGGTGAATATTGTAGATCTACAAAGTAGAGACGTTAACCGATCTAATAGACAATGTACAATACTGAGTATACAATACAGCTGTCATATAATACTATAAATAATGTTTTGTATTGTGTATATTAAGATGCTAAGTTTCAATTCATCGTCATATCACTTATATTAAGCTGAATGTCATGGGTCATATGTTTAACGCTATCTACAATCATACTATGTATGTATTATGTATGTTCATGCCAAGTTCGATATTTTCACATTCATTTTTTGCTATTATAATATTGTGTATTGCATTGTATTTGTGTTATAATATTTACTATATTTTCACTGCTCTAAATTATTGTATTGTGGGCCGGTGGCCTTTGAATACTAGAAATCAATAAACTGAAACTGAGTAAGGTTTATCCGGACGTTGATTACAGACACCAGACGGATGATCTGGATGAACCAGAGAAACAATCAAGTGCTATTTAACCCTTATTCCCCCGCTAAATTCATGCAACGGGTCTCATCACCATGGATATTTAATCAGTTTTTACTTATTTATGGAGTAGTGTTTGCTGCATGATGATGATTATTATTCGTTATGAACATGACATGGGTAGCGAACGTTATTGACTAAGATTAAACTACACGACCGTATAGGCTGATCATGATCTACATTGTTCGCAAATATAGCTTAAACTCGTGGATATTGGCATACGTACATGTTGTTTAACCTGTCAGCACATATAGACGCTTGCTGACGCCTCTGCAGCAGACGACTTTTGAAAACCTTGTGACAAAATGAGAAATTGCTCAAAACGAGCAATTTCTCCATTTGCCACAATGTTTACAAATTGATTCAATAGTTATACTATCAATTATAGAAATATTCCCATTTTTTGTCGAGATGATTTCGAACTCGTCTGCTGCAGAATTGTTGTAAGAGGGGAAGGGTTAAAGCCGCATAAAGAGGGTCAATGTTTAAAGAAAGATCACTTGCAGGTTTTCCTGCTATACGTTAATCAGCTTCAAGGATAATGACCTTGTCTTTAATTGATTTAACGGGTATGCAAGCGTTTCAGTTGCTGTTGTCAATGCCTTGTTTTACTGAATGATTTATTCCGAGAACTTTGTTTAATAACGCTGTTACTTCTGTTATAATTATCAATAAAATACAAATTTATCTGCGACCAGTGAAGATTCGGGTATATACACAATCGCATCGAAGTCCAAACTATCCGCTGGTTTATGTTATATACCAAGATATATGACCCAAAACAATGTAGTCCCGAAGGTTTTAGCATCATATCCCTTTATGTGATTCCGGAAACGGAAATAAACAACGACCCCTCATCTCCAGACACGGTTCCGGTGTACACTAACCCTTTCACACCTGCGGACGCATTTTGATACATCTGCAGCAGACGATTTTTTGAAAACTTTGGGATAATAGTAGAAATTACTCAAAACGAGCTATTTCACCTTTTGCCACAACGTTTTCAACTTTTTTTTTAATAATTATACCTACAATTTTAGAGATTCTTTTGTATGTTTGAGGAGACATTTTCAAAGTCGTCTGCTGCAGATTTATCATATGTGGGAAAAGATTAACACAATGTCAGTCCCAGGACTGTAACGGTTCACTGTATATGCGGAATTATTGACTTTAATTATAAAGGAAAAAGTTCCATTGTCTTTCCACGAAACCTGATATACGTAATCATTTTACTTCACGACATTTAAAACCGCATAGTTCATTTACTACAATTCAAATTGATTTTTTGTTCCACCAATGGATTAAAAGCGATATCATAAATCTGTAACCTGATCTCTTCATGAAATAAATGGTCTTAGTCTTACTTGTTCAACATAGGAGTTGGTACTCTTATTTACTAATGCAAAGACAGTGGTTTATCTATGTGCCAAATGGAATTTTGGCATGTTTGCCTACTGGTTATGTGTTTGAGCTTGGATAAAGGTATACACGAGCTTTCATTTATCGCTGTTTAATGTCGTTTTAAACAGTATTTTAGTTATATCGCGACGAAGAGTACACTTATTTAAGATCCCTAAATGACTTACACCTATTATTTATTAACTCATCCTGTATGTTTACCTAACCGTCACGGTTCAGTGGAGTCGCGATAACTCGAAATGGACCCATACTTCGAGTTATAGTTATTTTCGAGTTTAAGTTGTTTTCGAGTTATAGTTATTTTCAAGTTATAGTTGTTTTCGAGTTATAGATGTTTTCGAGTTATAATTGTTTTCGAGTTATAGATGTTTTCGACTGATCCCTGTATTTATTTCTGACGTTGCGATTGCTCATACGAACAATCGAAACTGCTGCTGCGTTGTTGTTCTTTTTATAGGATGTTTTCATTGGCTCGCTGTGTTCATGTATTACATATATATAAAATGAATTACAACTCTGTTTAATAATAAATATATTTATTTACAGAGACTTTCATTGTTTTCAAAGCCGTCTGCTTCATAAATGTATATATATATTTATTTATTACATACCTATCCAAATTTTGCATTGAAATTTAAGTGACATAAAATCAATATCAATTTTAAAAAAAATGATAACTAACACTGTGACGATAACACTTTTAGTTTTTTTATATCATCACTAGTGATGATATCATTTTTGCCGGAACTACTTTTTCTAGGAATTTAAAAAAACCTGAGACCGAATACTAGGAAAATGACGTCACGTCAGCGGTTTTGACGTCATAACGCTAGTCATTTGGCGCCAAATAGAAGCAGCAGTATTTGGTTACGTAACATTCATACGCCTAAGGTCAAGTCATTTTTTTTTTATATTTTTCTTTAAAATAAAGGGGAGATTTATTCCAGATATATAATAAATAGAATAACTATAAACTGCATGTTTTTGATATCGAATTTATGTCACTCGGGAACAAAGGGGTAATTTGGTGTAAAATCACTCAACCTACGGTTTCGTGATTTTAACCAAATTACCCCTTTCTTCCCTTGTGACATAAATTCTATATCAAAAACATGCAGTTAGTTATTCTCTATGTATTTTCAACTTTGTAATTCATTTATTCTTCAGTGCGTATCATGCAAATCAATAAAATCACATCATGAACAGCACAGCAGCAGTTCTGATTGCTGGTATGAGCAATCCGAACAGCTGCTACACTTAAGAGACAGACCCGTTCCACGAAATGGTTCGAGTTAAACGATATATTTGATTTTTCCGATGTTCCGGTATGCAAATTTGTTACTGTCTCACGGCCGTATGCAAATTATAGTTTACTGGCAGGTAGGATATTATTGAAACTCATTAAAACTGAACATGTAGAGCGCTCTATGTTGTACTTTTGTGCTATGAAACATTTTACAGATCATAAAATAATTATAATTTTATTATTTATTATTTTATTATGTTTTGGTATCGTTGGACATTCCATTTTCGTTAGCATCCATTTTTCGTGACGTCACTATTTTCGGGCTTATATCACGTGACTTTGTCCTTGCAGCCGATTTGGAACTGTAAAATTATTTCCCAATGGCCAATGTATTTGCTGACATATTTCAACAATAGAATGCATCTTCAACAGTTTTGTAACTTGTTGTCATGGGAGGAATAGCCAAAATACCCTTATTTTTTATATACCAAATTTAAAGAACAGTTTAAACCCCAAAAAGTGGAAAAATCGGACATGAAAATTAACCGTAAAAAGGGTATTTTGTTGTTTACAAAATGGCGGCTAGGGTCATGTGATTTGTTTGACCTAGTTAGGTCAATGCAATTTTTCATTGGATTTCACATTCCTAAAGGTGCTTTTACGCATAGAGATGTAAAATAACTAAAATATTTTAAATAATATCCCATTAGAAATATGGCAATTTTGAAATCTGTATTGATCTTTGTGATGATATAAATATAGGATGCTTACAGGGTTCAAACATCCATGCAAACCCTTTAAGTTGACACAGTGGGATAAAAAATGAGAAAGGAAAATAAGTTTAACGAAGATTCAAAGTTGAGTAATTAAAAAAAAAAAAGGTTCATATTTATATCAAGGATAATTTCAAATTAATTGATTTAAACTATATACAATGTTTAATTACTTCAGATTTTTAGTTTTCAATATGTTACGACCTATTGCCCCTTTTAAAAAAAAAATATTTTTTGTGTGTGTTGTCTTTATGGAAACTGCAAAGTGCCAAAATAATGACGTCACGAAAATAGGATAACAATTTCGGCTTCTGACTTGTTGAACACATGTGTATTCAAGATTATTTTTTTTGTGAATTATTAGTTTTCAAAGGATTTTTTGCTCGAAACTTGGAGGAAATAAATAAATTTTTCAGATAAGACATGAAATTTCGTATCATTCACTAAGCCTTCTGCATATTTTGTCTTTGAAACCTTACACTCACGAATTACGGATGCTCGAGGATATAATAAAATAAATAACACATTGCTTTGAATTATATAACATTAGAAAATGTGAGCTGGTTGATTTACATGTAAACAAAGAAGGAATTTATTTGGTGTATTGTGACCTTAATAAATTTAAATATCGTTTTATAGTAATGTGTGTTGAATACCCAGAACCTGACAACGGAACCAGCTCTGGTTGTTTTGGTGATACCATGGATTCGAAATGCGATGCTGGGGATGTGATACTTGTCGGTACAATTCAAGGGGGTTCGAAACCTAACGGTAATGCATGTCCTGGTGCACCAACGAGTCCAACTAATCCTGAATGCTGCAACCATGAGCCTGGCGACTGTTTGTTTCCCACGAATTACTCGTCAAGTGTTGATGATACGTTTCGTAGAGATTGCGGCGGTCTTGGAGAGTGTGCTGGTCTACAACAACTGCCTACACTGAATACAGACAGCAATGTGTGTAACTTGACCGAATACAAACCGTTCTCTCAATATGTCCAGATGACGTATTATTGTGTTGAAGGTATGGTATAACCGCTCTAAACATCACCTCTCTTGAACAACTCTTTTAAGCCTTTCCCTCATAAAGACGCTTTCTGACGCCTCTGCAGCAGACGGCTTTTCTAAAACATATTGACAAAAGAAGTAATTGCTCAAAACGAGCAATTTCCCCTTTTGCCACAATGTTTTCCACTTTAAGTCATAGGTTATCCATTCAATTATAGAGATGTTCTATAATTTGACAAAATGTGTTCAAAGTCGTCCGCTGCAGATTTGTTGTATGAGGGAAAGGGTTAAAGTCTTCTCACATGCAGCTTCTTCAAATACAATTTTACTGTATTGTTTTACAAACTTCGGCAGATGACACGAAAGTGTTTAAGTTAGTCGATAATACGATCAAAGTGCATACTTAAATTGATGGTGTTTGGTTTCGGCGGTTTACAGGAGGGCTGTACAACTAAATGGCAAAGATCTTGATCAGATATCACCGCGACGCACATGTAGGCTGTTCTGGATCTCCACTGTCTTCAATTCCGAAAGTCGGTTTCGAAATGATACATACTGATACATGATAAACGTGACATTGCTTTGCCGACTGAACATCGAGCAATGATGCAACAAGTATTTTTGCAACATTGTTTTCGAATCGTTTAACCCTTTAACGAATTTCCAATGACCTTTAAAAACATTGTGGCAAAATGAGCAATTGCTATATATAATTCTTTTATTTATAAAGATGTCCATGCTTTTGCCAATAAGTTCTCAATGACGTCTGCTGTAGATTTATTCAATGTGGGAAAGGACTAAGGGAGCATGTTACTAACTTGAGTGATGCTGTCCTTATCGACTTTCTTTAGTAGTTATATCTGTAGTTATTCTTATTTTAGACGGGAAAGCTTTTAAAAGCTTTTAATGTTTGCAGCACGACCCATTTTGTCTAACACGATCCATTAAAAACACAAACTTTTTCATAAATACACAATTTCTTACACGCTTTCAGAAATTCGTATTGGAAGCATGTGTGGATCATTTTCCGAAGTTAGTACCAACCTACCAATATACATTGAAAGTGAAAACTATCCGGCATCTATACCGACCGGTAATGGTGAATGTGACTGTTCTATACAAACCGATAGTGACTCCTCTACATTGACAATCTACACGATTCACCGTGAATTGTATAAGTAAGAAAAATAATTTTTTAAATTTCACAATCATATCATCCTCGGTACCCAGGCTATTCATAAACTATATGATATATCATATTATGAATATCCTGGGTACCGAAGATGCTATCATACATACGCAATGAATACATTTTATTGAAATAAGACAAAAAATACTTCGCTGTACGTATACATATGATCTACTGTACCGAAGCTTGGTTCTGTCCGGTTTTAATGAGATTGGCAGTGGCCTCGTGATCAATCAAAGATAAAGTTTAACTAGAATCATTTCCTGGAACGGATCTGCATTTTGAAAAAAAGATGATGCGGCATTTTCGATTATATAGGTCTACGAGCATTCAGAATTACTGCTGTACTGTTTTGCTTGATGTAATATTATCGCTGGCTCGCTTTGTGGTAACACACGCTGAAGAATAAATGAATTATAAAGCTGACAAAACATATGTGACTGATTAAGTATACACCCAGCGAGTACTCGAACATGTCGATAACTCGAGGTCGATTTCGAATTCGAGGTATCGCGAGATCACAGTATTAGATGTTTGAGTCCGCGAGATTTGAAAGTAACCTTTCTGGTGGACAACGTTTGAGAATTCTTTACATGTTTCTTTTTATAAAATTTCAAACTTCCTAAATGATAATTAATGTGATAATTTCTAGAGAACTCATATGAGCCGTCCCGCGAGAAAACCAACATTATGGCATCTAAGTAATGTATCGACCCAGATCAGCCTGCGCAGTCTGATCCGGGCCGACACTTGCCGTCTCAGGGGGATAGAGGTATAGAGTAATGATTCCTGAAACAGAAAATCCACAGGAGGTGAAAAGTGTCTATCCGGGTAAGCCTGCGCGGCATGCTAAGGCTGATCTGTATCGATACTTTACGCAGAGTCCAAAATGTTGGTTTTCTCGTGTAAAATAACTTCATTTTTCGGGCACGACGACAATGTTTTCAAAATATATGTTGAAGATGCTGCAAAGGACGCCTGTATTAGATAATCATTATTAACCCTTTCAAACATACAATAAATCTGCAGCCGACGACTTTGAAAACTTTCTGTAAATTAAAAATATAATTATTGAATACAGTTGAAAAGATTGCAGAAAAAGAAGTATTTGAAAATTATGAGCATTTTCTACTTTGGTCTCAATGTTTTCAAAAGTCGTCTGCTGTAGAGAAATTCACATGATATTTTTAGTTACTAGATCTTTTCGGGGTCGTCTGCTGCATATTGTTTGTATGTGGGAAAGGGTAAGTGATGTAGAGAAACATGAAACTGTTCGGATGCACAGGTTGTTGTAAATCTACAGCGTTCGTCAATGGTTTATAGCCTGCTTACGTAGAATACGACTCAGTTTTATTCATTTAAAACTTGTTATTGTTACATCGATTGCGAAATCAGCTTTAAGCTTACATTTAACGCTTTCCCATCTGCAATAAATCTGCAGCAGACGACTTTGAAACGATCAAGTCCAAAATATAGAAAACCTCTATAAATGATAGTATAATTATTGTATAGAGTTGAACAATGAGCAATTTCTTCCTTTGCCACAGTGATTTCAAAAGTCATCTGCTAAAGAGTTTTCTTTTTCCTCATTAAGTGGAAGTGTCTGTCAACAGACTCTAACACTAGAAGACGGGACCACGAACGAGACATTTACGTGCGACGATAATACAGGCTTTGTCGCTTCCTCACGCCAGTCATCCACGAATTACGTTCGCCTTATATGGACAAACACAGCGCCATCTGCCGGGGGACGTTTCTGGATGGGTTTCCATGGTTAGTCCTTGTAAAGTTATTATAATATTTTTACCGTTAACCTGATTCGGACAATATATTTGACATCTTAGCAGCAGACGACTATTAAAAATATTGTGGGTAAAGGAGAAATTGCTGAAAACAAAAACGTTTTGTGTGATATGCAGGGAGGGATCAATTTCCCGTCAGCTGTCCGTTTTTCCTTCTGTCTGTGAATCTGTGCGTGTGTACACTTAGTCTGTATAAATGTCCGTGTGTACACTTAGTCTGTATAAATGTCCGTGTGTACACTTATAGGTCTGTATATATGTCCGTGTGTACACTTAGTCTGTATTAATGCCCGTGTCTACACTAAGTCTGTATAAATGTCCGTGTGTACACTTAGTCTGTATTAATGTCCGTGTCTACACTAAGTCTGTATAAATGTCCGTGTGTACACTTAGTCTGTATTAATGTCCGTGTGTACACTTAGTCTGTATAAATGTCCGTGTGTACACTTAGTCTGTATTAATGTCCGTGTCTACACTAAGTCTGTATATATGTCCGTGTGTACACTTAGTCTGTATATATGTCCGTGTGTACACTTAGTCTGTATAAATGTCCGTGTGTACACTTAGTCTGTATAAATGTCCGTGTGTACGCTTAGTCTGTATATATGTCCGTGTTTACACTTACGCTGTATATATGTCCGTGTGTACACTAAGCCTGTATATATGTCCGTGTGTACACCTAGTCTGTATATATGTCCATGTGTACACTTAGTCTGTATTCTAAGTCTGTATATATGTCCTTGTGTACACTTAGTCTGTATATATGTCCGTGTGCACACTTAGTCTGTATATATGTCCGTGTGTACACTTAGTCTGTATATATGTCCATGTGTACACTTAGTCTGTATACATGTCCGTGTTTACACTTACGCTGTATATATGTCCGTGTGTACACTTAGCCTGTATATATGTCCGTGTGTACACCTAGTCTGTATATATGTCCATGTGTACACTTAGTCTGTATTCTAAGTCTGTATATATGTCCTTGTGTACACTTAGTCTGTATATATGTCCGTGTGCACACTTAGTCTGTATACATGTCCGTGTGTACACTTAGTCTGTATATATGTCCATGTGTACACTTAGTCTGTATACATGTCCGTGTTTACACTTACGCTGTATATATGTCCGTGTGTACACTCAGTCTGTATATATGTCCGTGTGTGTACACTTAGTCTGTTTATATGTCCGTATGTACACTTAGTCTGTATATATGTCCGTGTGTACACTTAGTCTGTATATATGTCCGTGTGTACACTTAGTCTGTTTAAATGTCCGTGTGTACACTTAGTCTGTATATATGTCCGTGTGTACACTTAATCTGTATATATGTCCGTGTGTACACTAAGTCTGTATATATGTCCGTGTGTACACTTAGTCTGTATATATGTCCGTGTGTAAACTTAGTCTGTATACTTAGTCTGTATATATGTCCGTGTTTACACTTAGTCTGTATATATGTCCGTGTCTGTACATATATGTCCGTGTGTACACTTAGTCTGTACATATATGTCCGTGTGTACACTTAGTCTGTATACTTAGTCTGTATATATGTCCGTGTGTACACTTAGTCTGTATATATGTCCGTGTCTGTACATATATGTCCGTGTGTACACTTAGTCTGTATATATGTCCGTGTCTGTACATATATGTCCGTGTGTACACTTAGACTGTATATATGTCCGTGTGTACACTAAGTCTGTATATATGTCCGTGTGTACACTTAGTCTGTATATATATGTCCATGTCTGTATATATGTCCGTGTGTACTCTTAGTCTGTATATATGTCCATGTCTGTATATATGTCCGTGTGTACTCTTAGTCTGTATACTTAGTCTGTATATATGTCCGTGTGTACACTTAGTCTGTATATATGTCCGTGTGTACACTAAGTCTGTATATATGTCCGTGTGAACACTTAGTCTGTATACTTAGTCTGTATATATGTCCGTGTCTACACTTAGTCTGTATATATGTCCGTGTGTACACTTAGTCTGTATATATGTCCGTGTGTACACTAAGTCTGTATATATGTCCGTGTGTACACTTAGTCTGTATACTTAGTCTGTGTATATGTCCGTGTCTACACTTAGTATGTATATATGTCCGTGTGTACACTTAGTCTGTATATATGTCCGTGTCTACACTAAGTCTGTATATATGTCCGTGTGTACACTTAGTCTGTATATATGTCCGTGTGTACACTTAGTCTGTATACTTAGTCTGTGTATATGTCCGTGTCTACACTTAGTATGTATATATGTCCGTGTGTACACTTAGTCTGTATATATGTCCGTGTCTACACTAAGTCTGTATATATGTCCGTGTGTACACTTAGTCTGTATACTTAGTCTGTATATATGTCCGTGTGTACACTTAGTATGTATATATGTCCGTGTGTACACTTAGTCTGTATACTAAGTCTGTATATATGCCCGTGTCTACACTTAGTCAGTATATATGTCCGTGTGTACACTTAGTCTGTATATATGTCCGTGTGTACACTTAGTCTGTATACTAAGTCTGTATATATGTCCGTGTCTACACTTAGTCTGTATATATGTCCGTGTGTACACTTAGTCTGTATACTTAGTCTGTATATATGTCCGTGTGTACACTTAGTCTGTATATATGTCCGTGTCTACACTAAGTCTGTATATATGTCCGTGTGTACACTTAGTCTGTTTATATGTCCGTGTGTACACTTAGTCTGTATATTTAGTCTATATATATATATATGTCCGTGTCTACACTTAGTCTGTATATATGTCCGTGTGTACACTTAGTCTGTATATATGTCCGTGTGTACACTTAGTATGTATATATGTCCGTGTCTACACTTAGTCTGTATATATGTCCGTGTGTACACTTAGTCTGTATACTAAGTCTGTATATATGTCCGTGTCTACACTTAGTCTGTATATATGGCCGTGTGTACACTTAGTCTGTATACTTAGTCTGTATATATGTCCGTGTGTACACTTAGTCTGTATATATGTCCGTGTCTACACTAAGTCTGTATGTATGTCCGTGTGTACACTTAGTCTGTATATATGTCCGTGTGTACACTTTGTCTGTATATATGTCCGTGTGTACACTTAGTCTGTATATATGTCCGTATGTACACATAAAAGTCTGTATAGATGTCCATGTGTATACTTATAATGTCATAAAAGGTAAAGGATTACATTTTATACTGCTGAATTACGACGTCTGGTATTCTTGGTTTATGAAAAGTCATGGTTTATTTAAAAAGAAGTAGCATTTATACAATATATGCGAATAATGTTATACAAAGACAACACAATTGGATGCTGATCATAGTCTATACTGTTAACATGTTGTTAAAGGCAGTGTAACGCAGGATAGAAAATGGTGTTTAACGTTAACACTATGTTGAGAATGTGCGTGCATGCTCAGTTACCTGAGTATTCAATGTTTTCAGACCTAACAATACCAAGAACGCTTTTCGTTTGTCTCGGCTGACATGTAAAAGTCGACTTTTCGATAACAAGTCTGTGCAGGTTGAGTTT
This sequence comes from Serripes groenlandicus, assembly GCA_031761405.1. Taxonomy (NCBI): domain Eukaryota; kingdom Metazoa; phylum Mollusca; class Bivalvia; order Cardiida; family Cardiidae; genus Serripes; species Serripes groenlandicus. Next base: position 5,838,260 of record JASEVX010000005.1, read on the forward strand.
GAGATAGTTTTCTTACTTTACTTCCAGCGGTTAACACCAATCTTACTGTAAACTGCCCAGCTGTGCCTAAGCTGACAAACACAACAACAACATCAACAACAACAACGTCAACAACAACGTCAACAACAACTACATCTACTACGACTGCTACGTCTACTACTTCATCATCTACCATCACGACAACACCGACTACTTACTCGTTTACGTCAACTTCCGGTCCAATGTTTAATGTATCTTTATCGATAGCTACTGCAACTCCAGTTACCACAGAAACTTCTTCTCAAACCAACATCATACAAACTTCAGACGCTAATTATACAACAGGTGAGATGTTCGTTTAGGTTTTCAATAAGAATTTTGGCAGTCTCAAGTTAACTCTTTCAGCGCCGAATTGTTTAAAGTAGACTCTTCCGAGTTCAAAATCGGGCGTCTCCATTTCTCATGTAATAAAAGTTTGGATTATTTTGATAACTAAAAGGCAAACAATGCTGATTTCAGGTGAGACAGCTCGTTACGAGCTGCCTCGCCTGAATCAGTATTGTTTGCAAAAACCTCAATATTACCTTTGGCGCTGAAAGAGTTAAACCAGTTTCTCCTTTTATACTTTCTCTAATTTATAGAGATTTTGCCATTGGTTTTTTTACCTAGAGGATTGGTTCAAAGTTTGCTGCATATTTGTTCGTATGCGGGAAATGTTTAAAGTTGTAACGTTCAAGATTACAAATATTCATATCATTTTAAAGAAGTTTTATTTAGATGTGTAAAAGATAGTTTGGTATTTATGATTATGAATATGTTCTGTATTCCAGCTTTCTTTATTGCGGTTAGTGTGATTGGCTTCCTTCTCCTGGTAATCATCGTCGTACTTTGTATTATTTGTCTTAGAAAGCGGAACTCGGTGAGAGATCAAGATTTAGTAAGTAATAAAACGAAAAATTTCTCCCTAACTAAAAGTGATTGTTACGGTAGCATATAACTGCCATCACTTAACAGATAAATCTAGTGAAAACTTTCGCAAAAGCAATGGAGGGTTTTACTCTAAATATAAAACATCGTGATTGTTTTGAGTTATCATTAAATCCAAATAATTAATGTAACACGAAAAAATGTCCTGTTCGTGCTCCAAACTGTCACCACTTTATAACTGGATAAATGGATAAACCAGGATCTACGCAATCACTGCGGGGTGAGTGAGTATTCAAATCTAAAAGACGACGATGGACATTCACGAAGGTCCCTTGGCTTCCTTGTTTGGAATTCAGGGGAAGAATGATGCATTCATGAATTCGCTGTTATATCAAGTGAATTGTGTAAAATGTCAATTATATCTAAACGCCGCTCTGTGAAAACCATCCGTTAGGCATTTGCGAACTGTAAATATCCAGATCGACTAATGCAGTCTGATCAGGCTTTGCAGTTTTCGTCAATTAGTCATAGAAAGTTTTAAGAAACTTCTATAAAGCAGTTTCCATTTGGGTCCTTATCAAGGCTGCTCGGGCAAGTATTTTCTATAAGTGTAATACTAAATAACGCTACGGTTGGGTTTCGAACCGCTGATAAGTTGATCGCTAATGGCTAGAAGTGCTCTTATCGCAATGTGAAGAGTGACGGCCCTTATTAGGCTTGAGGATGACAATATTGATCAAGGTCTGCATTATTTGTCAGCCAGCGTAACCAAATGAATCAATATTTCGATCATAATTCGTGTTGGAACTTGGATGGTTGGACAAGGTCGACATTTTTAAATTGTATGTAGACCATCATACAGGCCTTTCTCGACGCGTCGGCTGCCGGCACATTTTGAAAATATTGTGACAAAAGGAGAAATTGATTTTATTCACAATGTTTTCAACCCTATTCAAAATTTGTATTAACATTTATATGGATTTTCGACATTTCTGCGAAAATGTTTTAAAGTCGTCCGCTGTTTATTTGCTATAGGTGAAATGGTTAATTTATCTTATCCCTGACTTTTTAACACATTTCTGGAGAAATTATAAATCACTCAAAATTTCTCCTTTTCACAAAATGTTTTCAAACCCTTTATCAAACTTATGCTTCCACTTTTCAAATTGAAACATTTTTCCACTTATGTTTTCAAAGCAGTCAGTACTAAGTGTGTCATAGTATATAAGTCCCGTGTGTTGTGTATTCAATAGGAAAGTAACAGCTCTAACAACCTACAGAAACACAATGACGATAAGCACGAACGAGAAAACCCCAGTGAATTCGAACAAAATACACACAGAAAACAATCTAAAGAAAAGGTGGTGAAAGGCGTAAAAAAGCGTAAAAGGGTATCTAAGAAAAGAACAACCATTGACTCAAAGTTCGACAAAAGAAGAGAAGACACGAGCGTGAGAGGACACACTACTAAGCCAAATATCCAACAGTCTAAAGCAATCGAACCGGCAGATTATATTATAAGTAAAGGTCAAAGTAAACCAACAAAGTCTTCCGTGATAGGTAAAACACATCAATCGGCTTTGCAAAGAAAAGGACACCTACCGAGACGTGTGAAGAAAAAGCCAACAAAAGTCACCAAACAAGATGAAACTGTTGAAGAAAGTGTTATGACTCATCAAAACGAACACTCGGGAGAAACCAGATCAATAACAAATACACCTAAAAGTTGTTTGATCAAAGCGAAAACCCAAGATAATTTATCGGTGAACGGTGAGAAACTGGAGATAAAGAAAATTGTGGTTAAATCTAAAAACAGAAAGCGCAAACTACGTCGAAGAAGACTGTCCATTGTCGACCAAACCAACAAATATGAAACACTGTTGAAAATAGTGTCCGGGTCTTATTTCAAAGTTTCACGTTTAAGTAAGGAGCCGTATGTATTACAGCGTAGCTTACGTTCAATAAGGAAAGCAGTTCCGCACAACACTAAGCAAACTGACCCTGAGGAAATATCCTTACATTCCAACAAAAAGTTGGATGTGTTACAGCTGACGCTAGATTCAAGTATGAAAACAGACGATGAGACATATACAGATAATCCAGTGAAAAGACCAGTAATCAAAATACCTTACGGTACTAACTAAACACTTCAAATGTATGGTTTACTATGTTTCAGTGTTATATTTAATCAGTTTATACCTTTCTTTGGTTAACAACAATATAATAATCAAATAGTTATCATAATACAAAGGTTATTAGAACCTTATACGACTGAAACCGATACTGAAGCAAACACAGGGGTGTGCACCCCGGACGAGATCAAACCGAAATACATGTGATGTACTAAAATACACCCTGAATCTAACTATAAACTGTTTAATTCGTAATATTATATGGTATTTTGTTAATTAAATATGTGTTCATAAGACTTAGAAACGTAATTAGCGGAATGACACGTACTCATGTTATTAAAGCCAAAGTATTTGGGTCAATACTACGAATTACGCCCCTTGGTTCAGTATCATATTTAGTGATTTGCGGTCCAAATAACATTGTAAATGCTAAACTCGCACCTTTAAAGCACATGCATCTTTCTTTTGTTATGCCATGTACCTTTTCTACGTGTTACAGATGCATAGTCGTGTGATGGTCCTTAACAAATGTGTGAATTAAGAAGTAATTTGAAAGAAGGGTATTGGAGTTATAAATGAAAATGTCGTGCTAAAAACGAAACTTTAACGTTGAGCTAAACGCAAATATTAAAACTGACTGAGCCCAAAAATAGCAAAACATTAAAAAAAAAATCAAATGTTTGACACCAAAACCTGTTTAATATGTTGAAGAATTATACATGATAAATGAATGATCATAATAAGAAAGGAATGTAACGAAAAATTATGAATTTATCGCAAATTCTCAAAATCAACAAAAATCATGTTTTTTACCCCAAAAAGTCACACTCAGCATCTTCAACATACAATATAAAGAAATTCCAACTTGCCCTCAAACTTTAACCACCCAAAATCATGTTTTTTACCCTAAAAAGAAGGTCAAACTCAGCATCTTCAGCATTCAATGTGAAGAAAGGTATAAGATGTAACTATATTCAAAATATAAAAGCCCTAGCACAAATACTTATAAATGAAAATGCCAACTTGCCCTAAAACTTTAACCGGACGCCGAGGCCGACGCCGGGGCGAGTAGTAAAGCTCTAATATTCTTCGAATAGTCGAGCTAAAAATAGTATTGTTCTGTTCCGGCTGACACGAGAACACGGGCCGACACAATCCGTCTCAGGGGAATAGAGGTATACAGTAATGATTCCTGAAACAGAAAAAACACAGGAGACGAAAAGTGTCTGCCCGGGTTAGCCTGCGCGGTTTAGGCTGATCCGGGTCGATACATTACGCAGAGTCCACAATGTTGATTTTCTCGTGGGACGGCTCATATTAGCTATAGGCTGTGTCCATCGAAATGGATTCTCCTGACATTGTTGTTACGGTATCACTTCAACTGATTGATTGAATGGGGTTTAACGCCATTTTCAACATTTTTACAGTCATGTCACGGCGTCCAGTTCACCTACTCGTGTGTTTCCTGGCTTTCTCATACCAGTACTCCACTCAACATTCTTTCAAAGCAACTGGCTGCTTTTCCACATAGACTGTTGGTGGAAGACGAATGACGCTTGTCATAGTCGACTGAGAATTTGTCTCAATCATGATTAAGACATGAATCTGGCTGCACGGTGTTTTACCCCACATTCAACATTTAGGGAAAGCCATTACTACGATTTTTAAAGTATTCGGCATGACCCGGCCGGGGATCGAACCCACGACCTCCCGCACCCGAATACTACTACTAATAATAAAAATACATGTATAACGTTTCAGCCTTATATTAAGCCGACAATGGCGGTGTACACTATTAAGATAATGCCGATGTAATGGAAGATCGGTCTAATATATTATATAGTGTCAGGATCGCCATTTTCCATGAAGTTGTACATTCATCGTTAGAGCATTCAGAGGAATGGTCAAAATTCTGCGTACGTACGAAATATATTTGAAATCGGCATTGACTGAAGATAGGCTTTAGTATTGCATGACTCATCGACCTTAGTTAGCCCTGCCACCTGGTGGCCAATTTTTTTACCAATAAACATGGCTTGAAGGAATCTGATAGAGGATCGCCAAAGGAACATTTCTACAAACTTATTTGTAAATCGGTCAGATACTTTCGGAGGAGAAGATTTTTAAATTCCACTTTAGCTATATAAGGCAAAATAGCCCTTACCTTCTTTTAGGAGTTATCAATGAGAAAATTATGACGCTTGATCAATCAGTGCAAGAGTAATGTTACGACAAACATATTTTATTTTAAATGACTGTGCTCTCCTTGAAGCGCATTTATGAATCGGTAGTTTTATCGAAAATGCTTTACAGAAGTGAGTTATGATTTTGTTTAAGTGTGACTCATGTGCAAAACTTGCACATAAACAATGTATCAAGCATATACAGAGAATGCCACGTCCAATACCGTCTGTCATAGCTATGGGTCTTTTAGCTGTTATGTCTTTAGAATGTTATATTGAGAAAAGACAATCGATCATTTTCAGTCAGATATGTAGGTTAGATACAGAAATACGTATATAAAGTATGTTCACTTATAGGCATCAATCTTCCATGAATAGGCCGAGTAAAATAACGCATTTTAGGTCAATACGGCTTAATCAACGTATTAATGGAATATCTGTCTCACTCCACTTTCCAAAGCAATGCCTCATGAAGGAAACTAATGTTTCCAAAGATTGAAAGCAATCCTGTAATAAGTTATTTTAAATATATTCAGAATCACTGTGAATTGATAGTACTTCAGTAGAATATATCATAAACAGCTGACATTTCTTTATACAGAAATGCATATTATTTCTAGCCTGCTTTCCTGAAAGAATGATATTTTATTGTTTTCAGTGAAATTTAAGAACTAATTGTGTAGAAACGAACCTAAACTAGCTAAAAGCCCTTTGCTTGTGTGAATACCTTGTAAAACCGTATGGATGCACGTCTTCTACTTTGCCCTGGGCATCCTGGGCTGCATCTTGTACAAGACCCATTTTCAACGCGAGGTATCGATAATGCATAGCCTATATAGGCTGATCAATAACTTGTATATTTTAGATTGTATTTTGCCATCTAAATGTGCGTCAATGTTGAAACATTACACACATATTTATTCAATCACATGCATATTAATCATAGTATGCCCTGTGGTGAATCTTTACTCGAAATAAACTTTTACTTACTGTATAGGCTATACTTTTGTTTTGTTTAAATATCATCGCATTTCCTTGTACATTGTATTTCGTTTTCGACAAGGTTCCGTATCATGCACACTGTATGTGTTCACGAATATGTATGCTAGTATGTCCACTCACATTCACAGCATCTCTCCATTTACCACACAAACGTTCATGAATGAGGCTGCTTTATGCATACTGTAATGTGTGATTGCACTAACGTTCTATTTTGTCACATGTCTGTTCTATGTTTGTTCTGTTTTGTCTTTCGTGTAAATTGTACGTATGTAATACTCTCCCTAAATGGAGGCAATAAAGAACTACTACTACTACTACTTCTGCTTCTATGTAAATTGTTGTTAAAAATCGCTTAGAGCGGATACGGGTTAAATGAAATATGTCGCTAATTTGTGACCAATCAAGGTAATAACTACCATTTACTAGGTGTTAACAAATTGAGTAGTTATATATAGCGACACACTTACTCTAGTAAATTGGTTTGATTAAGTGCTATCAATTAATGGACGACTAATTAAAGACGTCCACTCTAATTAACTCAATCAAACACGTGTCAGTCCCGTGTCTATTGTGTGTCGAACATGTATATAAAGTTGAAATGTAACTTTATGAATCATTCAGTTTACTGAAAACGAACCTGAGCAATCAATCGGCAGTGTTTCCAAAATATATTTATTACAAAAGCAGATAAAATGGTTGGAATAAACAAGCAACACACGGCGAATACAAATGACACCTCTTATCTTAGAAAGGTAGGCAACATCTGTAAATTGTATTAATCAAATAATTATTTAAATATAACTGCTTCTTGTTATACCAAACACCGAAATAAAATCGACAGCTCAATACATGTATAATGTTAGACAGGTATAATTTCATTATTCTCTATACCATCAGTGTGGACCAAGATTATAGTTTAGACACGCGAAATATAATATTTTCGAGGAACATTTCAATTATGTTTATTGCTATGGGTGGGAGTTCGAACACGATAAAACACAGTTTGTTTCCTTTACTCTTATATATGAGCTTCGTCCGACGTGTTTGGGCGTTGTCGTACATGTATACGAACTGTGCAGCCTGGTGAGACCGTGCACCCTCACCGTGACGTTGTCCGCTTACATCTTCTGGTAAAAACTCAAAGGTCTATCCCTCATGGTATAATGTCATCATCGAGATGCAATATAGCACAATATCACCCATCGGGGCTCCTTTATTAAAATAATTTGTTGAATTGAGTTAAATGTTCTGAATGTTGTTCATTTTTTCAGATTCGAAAACCGATGGTGGAGAGGAAGAGACGAGAGCGTATAAACCAGAGTATTACACAGTTACGTTCCCTGATTGACGACACGGTCAAACAACAGGTAAACATACGATTATTACTAAGGCATGCCTATTATTTGTGTCGTGCTATACGAAAACCAATCAAAGGTTTCAAGACATTATCGATCAGAATTCTTTCCGATGATTGACAAAAGTCATTGTTATTAGCGTCATTCGTCTCCGAATGTCGGACTATAAAGTATGTCTGAGGAGGAACGAGAAAGCTAGAACATTCAGATTAGGATGTACTGATCGCAAAAAGAAAAAATATGTTACATCGAATTCGTATACATTGCCGTGATATAACTTAAATACTGTGGAAATAGGGTTTAACCTTAATATACCAACCAACTAAGCATACTCGCTCTCTGATGGTAGCATTAATTTCCAAAGTCTTAAGTACTATCTCATTTAAATATTATTTCAAATAATTTATTTTTATTTCCAGGTTGCACCAATGACACGTGTCGACAAGGCGGATATTTTAGAACTGACCGTGTGTCATCTTACACAATTACGTCTACAACGACAACGTGTTACCATGGTAACTGACGACAGAGCGTCGTACGCTTCCGGTTTCCAGGATTGTTTACGAGAAGCGACATCTTTCTTACTCAATAACGGGCTCATTGATGACGGAAGGATGACCGATCTAAGTCATTATTTAAACGTAACCTGCAACAGATCAACTAAACAGTTTGTGGCAGAAAAGGAACTTAAAGTATCCATGCCACAACAATCGTATCCATCCGTTAATATGTTGAAAGAAACACCATATGCAATCAGAAAGATTTCTCCAATTAATTCACACTGTTACTATGACAACAACATATCACCAACCGGAAGCAGCTTGCACGGCCAAACATTTGAGTCGCCTTATCTCTATGGCAGTTTAACCTCGTCAACCGGAAGTGGATTATTTCAGGACAGAACATTTAGCAGTAGTTTTGGCACTTCTTTGAATTCAACACCAAATAGTTCATCAAGACTGTCCGAGTACTCGGTACCCGTAAACGGTGCAGGAGCATCGACAAGTGTCACATCATCTTCGTCAGCTACGACGACTTCTCCTTTTAAGTCTTGTTTTACGTCTGTATGTGATATAAACGGAAGTACTAGTGGTGGGGATAGAACTGTATCGATTGGAACCGGAAATGAGAACAAAATTGGACACGTGATATCTGAATCAACATGGCGCCCTTGGTAGAATAGTTACATTATGAGTTGAATCGCACAATATATACATGTTTGTTATTTATTATTGTTAAGTTTTAGTTACATGACTAAATGTTACATGAATATTAAATGAATAAATTAGATATGATTATTTATTATAAAAAAAATCTCCTTTCACCCATATGTACTGGTTTTGTATCATTCAATTAACAATTACTAAATAATACAGACACATTTTGACGTAAAATCAGCAGGCGATTTTTGAAAACATTTTTGTAAAATGAGTGATTGTTCACAGTTAATAACTATACCTTCGCTTATAGTTATTTTCTATATTTTGCCAAATTGTTTTTAAAATCGTCTGCTGCGGATGTTTTATAGGTGGGAGAGGGTTAATACCCATGTCCCATGTCTGATTTAAATGAATAATGTCAATGCAAAGCAATTGTAATCATCTATCCAGTTGTTTCCTAATAAAGCGAAACGTTCCGTCACGGATCATAACTTGAAGGATTTTGGTACTTTCTATAAAATCTTCAGCCAGTTTTTTTCGGAGGAGAACATGTTTCAATTAAGTCATATAAGGCAAAAACGCCCCACTTCTTGGCGACCACATTTTTCGACCAATCAACATCTCATAGAAGGTCGGTCACTCAAGTAACATTTCTGACTCATCGCCCAAATACTTTCGGAAAATATTTTTATAGTTTTCATTGTAGCTAAGTACGACAAAACAGTTCCGTCTACTAGGAGCCATGAGTTTTTTCAACATGGCTTAGGAATTTGATAGAGGGTAGAACACCCAATGAACATTTCTACAAAATAATTTAAAAATCAGCAACATACTTTAGAAGAGAATATATTTAAGGGTACACTATAGCCGCACAATGAAAAACAGCCAAGCCCCTGGTGGCATTGATTTTTAACCAATTACATTGGTTGTAAGAAATCTGGTAGAGGGTAACAGAAGGATCATTTCTACAATAGTATTAGGCGTATTTGCAACGCATATTGACGTATTAGACGATAGAGTAACTTATTGAACGTGTTCCTACCGTACAACTAGCGTATTATGGGCATTTTGCCAGCGTTTTGCGATCCCTGTATAAAAGGGGGCCTGTAAGTATCTCATCAACACTTCTCCATCCGTTCTCAGAAGAGATGGCGGATCCTGGGAGGCTTCGACAAGAATATCAACTAGTCGTTCTCAAACATCAGTATGACATTATTGCAATTTCACCAGATCCGTGCCAATAGGATGAGGAAGAGAAGAGGTCAACGACGGCGGAATGTCTTGGTCAGACCTTGGATCGGGAGGCTACGGCAGTTTGGCCTGTACGACTAGCTTCTGTGGAGCTCCGAAACGAGGACCAAGACTCTTTGAAGACCTTCATTCGGATATCCCTCGAGATGTTCGACGAGCTGCTAGTCAGAGTGGGGCCAAGGATCACCAAGCAACAATGGAGACATTGGGTAAAGTGTAGTGTAGAGTGTAGTAATGGGCACAATTAATTACAAATATAAAACTGGAACGACAGTTGCCCACGACCATACATCTATGCGGACATATTAATGCCCTTTAACCCTTGTCTACATATACCAAATCTGCAGCAGACGACTTTAAAAAGATCGAAGTAAAACAAGAATATATAAAAGTATAATTATGTTTTCTTTAAGAGTCGTCTGCTGTATAAAAGACTAAAAGTGAGAAATGGTTAAAATAAAAACAAATCTAAAAACCAGCACAAAGTGTGATTATCGTATCTTACCCGGTTTTAAAAAATCGCCGAAGGCTTGTTGATCACTTTGCCTGATTATAAAGTTAAACATTCCAAAAAGGGTCTCGACATATAAAGAAGTACCGCAGCCTATACTGAAATAAAATACGCAAAGGTGCGAAAACAAAAATAGTAATGTTCTTTTCCGGCTGAACACACGAGAACACGGGAGAACTATACATGTACTGTTGAAGTATTGGATAGACTTCCGCATTGGCAGTATGCAATACGTTTCTTATTCGTTCCGTGAGAAAACCGACAATATGGACTCTGCGTAATGTATCGAGCCAGATCAGCCTGCGCAGTCCGCGCAGACTAATCCGGGCCACACATTCCGTCTTAGGGAGATAGCGGTATAGATTAATGATACCTGAAACAGAAAATACACAGGAGGCGAAAAGTGTCTGTCCTGGTTAGCCTGCGCGAATTAGGCTGATCCGGGTCGATACATTACGCAGATTCCACAATGTTGATTTTCTCGTGGGAGGGCTCATAATAGCTATAGGCTGTGTCCATCAAAATGGGTTCTCGTGATGTTTTTGTTACGGTATCTCTTCTTCTAATTGATTGATTGAATGGGGTTTAACGCCATTTTCAACTTTTTTTCAGTCATATCACGGCGTCCAGTTTACCTACACGTGTGTTTCCTGGCTTTCTTATACCAGTACTCCACTCAACATTCTTTCAAAGCAACTGGCTGCTTTTCCACATAGACTGTTAGCCCATTGGTGGAAGATGAATGACGCATGTCATAGTCGACTGAGATTTGTTCTCAATCATGACTAAGACATGAATCTGGCTGCACGGTGTTTTACGCCACATTCAAATTTATTTTAGTTATATCCCGGCGTTTCCTGGGTAAGTTACCAGTTCTACTGATCCATTTATCCTGACACCAGCAAGTCAGTCGTGATGCTAACCCCAAAACCCTGAGCGCCAAGGAGGGAAAGCCAATGCTACGATTTTTGAAGTATTCGGCATAACCCGGCCGGGGATCGAACCCACGACCTCCCGCACCCGAATACTACTACTAATAATAAAAATACATGTATAACGTTTCAGCCTTATATTAAGCCGACAATGGCGGTATACACTATTAAGATAATGCCGATGTAATGGAAGATCGGTCTTCATCCTAATCACTATGCTATATCGCTATTTTCCATGAAGTTGTACATTCATCGGTAGATCATTCGGATGAATGATTAAAAGTTTGCTTACGTACGAAACATAATTGAAATCGGCATTGACTGAAGATCGGTTTTAGTAGTGCATGACTCATCGACCTTAAAGTTTGATACAGCTATGCTGATTTGACAAAAAATACACCTGAATATTGCATGATCTATTTATTTGTCCAAGATATATTGTCCCCCGTTGTCTTCACTATAACCGTAATGGCCAAAAACAGCCCTGTCACCTGGTGACCATGTTTTTGACCATTTGACTAATAAACATGGTTTGGAGGAATCTGATAGAGGGTCGCCAATGGAACATTTCTACAAAATTATTTGTAAATCGTTCAGATACTTTCGGAGGAGAAGATATTCAAAGATTCAACTTTATGTATATAAAAGGCAAAACAGCCCTATTAGAATTAGTCGGGTAGAGGGTCGGTCACACTCTCTTACACTATCGGTTTTGTCACAGGCTTGAGCTACTTTCGGGTTTCACGTGACTTTTTATATAGGTGACCTACATAGCAGATGTATTAATCTTTAAATGTGTACAGCTACCGAAAAGTAGTCCGTAGCTTTTTGCTAAATAAATACTTTGTTTTTGATTAGCAAATTTAGAAAAAGATCCTGTCACAAGTGTAAAAGGTTAGTGCTTACATCAGTGACAACGAAGTTAATTAAAATACAGTTATCATGTTTCGTCAAGAATCTTGACATTGAGCCTGTTGCAGAGATGATAGTGAGTGTAAGGAACGGTCACTCTGCGATAGGAGATTGGGTCGGTCACCCAAGGGTTAATTCTGCAAAATTATTTGAAAATTGGCCAACCGGTTTGGGAGAAGAACAAATATTTAAATGTTTTGTACGGTTCCAAGGAAACCAGAATTCTACATGGCTCAAACAAAATTTAATGAAATTTTGTAAGGACATTGATAGGATCTTTGCTGTGAAGATTTATCCAAATGTACCCACTGGTTACAGAAGAGAAAATGTTTACGCACGCAGGACGGAAAATTTGCCGTGCCATAAGCTAAAAACGGTCTACTGAGACTTATTGATATGTGTTATGAACATTCTCTGAATAATAAGTACTCATAAAATGTAAAGTAATTGTCTATAATGAAAGTGCTCATGAATATAAACATGCAATGCGTAAATGGTCTTTTGAAGGGTGATACCCTCCTTCATTTAGGAGTTATCAATGACAAAAATATGACGCTTGATCAATCAGTGCAAGAGTAATGTTTAAAATTACGACAAACACATTTTAGTTTAAATGACTGTGCTCTCATTGAAGCGCATTTATGAATCGGTTATGGAATTGTTTAAGTGTGACTCATGTGCAAAACGTGCACATAAACAATGTATCAAGCATATACAGAGAATGCCACGTTCAACACCGTCTGTCATAGCTTTGGGTCTTTTAGCTGTTATGCCTTTAGAATGTTATATTGAGAAAAGGCAATCGATCATTTTTCAGTCAGATATGTAGGTTAGATACGGAAATACGTATATAAAGTATGTCACTTATAGGCATCAATCTTCCATGAATAGGCCGAGTAAAATACGCTGTTTTATGCCGAGTTATATATACCGCATTTTAGGTAAATACGGCTTAATCAACGTATTAATGGAATATCTGGAGGAAACTTATGTTTCAAAAGATTGAAAGGAATCCTGTAATGAATAATTTTAGATATATTCACTGTGAATTGATACCATGTTACATATGGTACTTCAGTAGAATATATCGTAAACAGCTGACATTTCTTTATACAGTAATGCATGTTATTTCTAGCCTGCTTTCCTGAAAGAATGATATTTTATTGTCCTCAGTGTAATTTAAGAACTAATTGTGTAGAAACGAACTTAAACTAGCTAAAAGCCCTTTGCTTGTGTGAATACCTTGTAAGACCGTAATGATGCACGTCTTTTACTTTGCCCTGGGCAGCCTGGGCTGCATCTTTTACAAGACCCATTTTCAACGCGAGGTATCTATAATGCACAGCATATAGAGGCTGATCAATAACTTGCATGTTTGAGATTGTATTTTGCCATCTAAATGTGCGTCAATGTTGAAACATTACACACATATTTATCCAATCACATGCATATTAATCATAGTATGCCCTATGAAGAATCTTTACTCGAAATAAGATTTATTTACTGTATGGGCCATACTTTTGTTTTATTTCAATGTCATCGCATTTCCTTGTGTTTCGGTTTCGACAAGGTTCCGTATCATGCACACTGTATGTGTTCACGAATACGTACATGTATTCATGTATGCTAGTATGTCCACTCACATTCACAGTATCTCTCCATTCCTTAACACACTGTATGTGTTCACGAATACGTACTGTACAGCTCACGCGGAAAACGCGTTTTCCGCGATCCCACGATGGACAAATATTTTTCATCGCGGATAATCACCGCAATTCAACCTATATGATCACCGCAATACCGCCTACGGGCTAATTATATCACCGCGATTGACATGTCGTCGATTCGAGCTTCTTATCTATTCTTATCTATTTTGAAATCACCGCGATTCCACCGCAATATTTACCTGTAAAAATGTTATACTTTTATTAAAAAGTTGTTTTTTTCCGATTATGTACATGTACACGTTTATTGACGAATTGCGATTATTTTATGACACAACTTGCTAAAATTCATTCCATTTCAGCAAATTATTCGAAAAACAGTGGAAGATTGTGTTTTTTACGATAAGGTCAAGTTTCGTAATATAAAATGGCAGACATCGGATATACGTTTATCGTACATATGATTATCTCACATTTTTTAGTAAGAGAGAAATATTGTTAAATTACAATACATGTACATTGTATATATATCTTTGAATTTTGCATATACAGTACATGTACTTGAATCTCTTAATAAATATATTTGCGACTTTTGAAAACATATATTGAAAAGGTATTTACAATATCTACAAATAAAAGTGTAAATATTGATAACAGTTCAAAAATTGTATGTTACATTTTGGAGAATAAAGTCGTTAGTCCTTTCCCACGTATAGACGTTTACCCTTTCCCATATCAAAAGACGATTTTACACGCCACTGTAGTGGACGACTTTTGAAAACATTGTGGCAAAGATGAAATATATTCACGACTTTTGAAAACATATACTGTATTGAAAAGATATTTACACTATATACAAATAAAAGTTTAAAACAGTTGTTTGTTGCGTTTTGGAGACTATAGTCATTAGCCCTTTCCCACATTCAAACATGGTAAGTACTAAGTACAGTACAGATAATGATGTTCATATGCATCCATGTATTCTGATCTGACTGAAACCTTTGGTGACAAATTATCGAGCAGCGCAGGACCAGATCAACAGTGCAGATGCGCAGGTTGATCTGGGTCTACATTGATCATATCCACCTACATGTTTTACTGTGTACTCCGTGTTATCAGAATCTACACACTAAGTAAGTTTCATGTGTGAAAATTGTTGATATTGATGCACTGACTCATATAAAATATAAAAAAAAGCGCACGACGATCAGCAAAATAGAACACCGAAAGTAACCTCAAGCATAATCAGGTTCGAATATTAAAGTGTTATGAAGATCAGTTGTTAACCCTTTCCCACATATAGACGTATCTTGACGCATCTGCAGCAGACGACTTTTGAAAACATTGCTTTCATTTTTTTTTTCAGTAATTATAACTACAACAATAACGATTTTCCATAGTTTTGAGTAGACATTTTTAAAGTCGTCTGGTGCAGATACTTTTGTATGAGGGGAAAGGATAAGTTGTGTGAGAAACGTTAAATTACCTTATCTGTATCCTTAATGAATCCTCTGCTTCTCACTTGAAAATTTTCATCAATATCGTAACGTACCAGAAAGAAAGAGTGCTGCTTAGATAACTGTCTTAAAGACATTGTTCTTTGACACGAAAAAAGCACTTACAATTCACAAAATATCCCTTTTAAATGTGAACACTGAATTTCAATTGACATACGCAAGTTGAAGACAAGAGTAAATCGCCATCAAATCAGATTATATAGCGTAATGGATTTAAGTATCCGCCCCCGAAAATAATTGCTTAATTTGTATGAAAACATGTATAGATGAGAGAAACACATTTTAATTTCTTTGCGTCACCTTAATTCACAAGTATTTTTATAAGTAAAACATGCCAATTAATGAGACTTCGTAATCTCTTTCAATTCAGATAATTAGTTTTTGGTTGTTTAATTAAATCCGGGACTAACATGGGCGCTTCACACTTCTTTGTTTGCAAAGTTTGTTTTTGTTATTCAGCCGACTTTGAAACAGGTTTTAAAGAAATAATTTATAGGCGATTAAGAATGAACAATGCATTGGTAATTATGGTGATTGACAATGGAATTACGGCATTTATTAGTGAGATTTAAAGTAAGCTACACATCTTTCAGGCAGAATTAACAGTTTTATTATCACGTAGTTGTATCGTCTACAGAATACATCAAGTTTAGGGGAATTGTATTGATGAATTTTAATGAATTAAGTTGTTACGCATATATGCTGCTTTATAGTTAGTACTGATTTATAATCATTATCCTCTTCAACAACATTTATTAGTACTGTAATGAAATAAAAAATAAAAATTAAAAAAAAACTCCCAGCAAAACGGCGAGAAAAAGCTTATCTATTCAAAAAAATATCACCGCGATTCCGCGGTGGTTCCACCGCAACTCCACGATGATCGGTTTTATCAACCCCCTGGGGTTATCTTGTTGCGTTCGCGATGGACATACACATAAATCGCGGTGATGGGTGGAATTCCACCCACCTTCGCGGACCAAAATATTTGTCCGCGTTGAGATTTGTCCGCGGTGGCTCGCGGACGATGCGTTTTCCGCGTGAGCTGTACTGTACATGTATTCATGTATGCTAGTATGTCCACTCACATTCACAGCATCTCTCCATTCCTTACCACACTTTATGTGTTCACGAATACGTACATGTATTCATGTATGCTAGTATGTCCACTCAAATTCACAGCATCTCTCCATTCCTTACCACACTTTATGTGTTCACGAATACGTACATGTATTCATGTATGCTAGTATGTCCACACACATTCACAGCATCTCTCCATTCCTTACCACACAATGTGTTCACGAATACGTACATGTATTCATGTATGCTAGCATGTCCACTCACTTTCACAGCATCTCTCCATTCCTGACCACACAATGTGGTTCACGAATACGTACATGTATTCATGTATGCTAGTATGTCCACTCACATTCACAGCATCTCTCCATTCCTTACCACACAAACGTTCATGCATGAGGCTGCTATATGCATACTGTATTGTTTGATTGCACTAATGTTCTATTTTGTCACACGTCCGTTCTACGTTTGTTCTGTTTTGTCTTTTGTGAAAGTTGTACGTATGTAATAGGCAATAAAGAACTACTACTTCTGCTACTACGTAAATTGTATTGTATTGTATTGTTAAAAATTGCTTTGATCGGATACGGGTTAAATGAAAGATGTCGCTAATTTCTGAACCAATCAAGGTAATAACTACCATTTACAAGGTGTTAACAAATTGAGTAGTTCTATATAGTGACACACTTACTCTAGTAAATTGGTTTGATTAAGTGCTATCAATTAATGAACGACTAATTAAAGACTTCCACTCTCATTAACCCAATCAAACACGTGTCAGTCTCGTGGCTATAGTTTGTCGTACATGTATATACAGATGAAATGTAACTGTATGAATCATTCAGTTTACTGAAAACGAACCTGAGCAATCAATCGGCAGTGTTTCGAAAATAGATTTATTACAAAAGCAGACAAAATGGTTGGAATAAACAAGCAACACACGGCGGATACAAATGACTCATCGTATCTTAGAAAGGTAGGCAACATCTGTAAATTGTATTAATCAAATAGTTATTTAAATAAAACTCCTTCTTGTTATATCGAACACCGAAATAAAATCGACAGCTCAATACATGTATAATGTAAGACAGGTATAATTTCATTATTCTCTATACCATCAGTGTATACCAAGGTTATGGTTTAGACACGCGAAATAAAATATTTTGGAGGAACATTTTAATTATGTTTATTGCTATGGGTGGGAGTTCGAACACGATAAAACACAGTTTGTTTCCTTTAGTCTTATATATGAGCTTCGTCCGACGTATTTGGGCGTTGTCGTACATACGAACTGTGCAGACTGGTGAGACCGTGCAACCTCACCGTGGCGTTGTCCGCTTACATCTTCTGGTAAAAACTCAACGGTCCCTCATGGTATAATGTCATCACGGAGATGCAATATAGAGCAATATCACCCGGGGCTCCTTTATTAAAAATAATTTGTTGAATTGAGTTGAATGTTCTAATGAATTCTGTCAATGTTGTTCATTTTTCAGATACGAAAACCGATGGTGGAGAGGAAGAGACGAGAGCGTATGAACCAGAGTATTACACAGTTACGTTCCCTGATTGAAGACACGGTCAAACAACAGGTAAACATACGGTTTTAACTAAGACACGCCTTTTATTTGTGTCTTGCTCTAAGAAAACCAATCAAAGGTTATTTGCGATTCAGAGAACATTATCGGTCAGTATTCTTTCCGATGATTGACAAAAGTCATTGTTATTAGCGTCATTCGTCTCCGAATCTTTGACTAAACATTATGTGTGAGGAGGAACGAGAAAGCTAGAACATTCAGATTAAGATGTACTGATCGTAAATAGAAAAAATATGTTACATCGAATTCGTATACATTGGTGTGATATAACTTAAATACTGTGGAAATATGGTTTAACCTTAATATACCAACCAACTAAGCATACTCGCTCTCTGATGGTAGCATTAATTTCCAAAGTCTTAAGTACTATCTCATTTAAATATTATTTCAAATAATTTATTTGTATTTCCAGGTTGCACCAATGACACGTGTCGACAAGGCGGATATTTTAGAACTGACCGTGTGTCATCTTACACAATTACGTCTACAACGACAACGTGTTACCATGGTAACTGACGACAGAGCGTCGTACGCTTCCGGTTTCCAGGAATGCTTACGAGAAGTCACCACTTTCTTACTCAATAACGGACTCATTGATGACGGAAGGATGACCGATCTAAGTCATCATTTACACGTGACCTGCAACAGATCAACTAAACAGTTTGTGGCAGAAAAGGAACTTAAAGTATCCATGCCACAACAATCGTATCCATCAGTTAATATGTTGAAAGAAACACCATATGCAATCAGAAAAATTTCTCCAATTAATTCACACAGTTACTATGACAACAACATATCACCAACCAGAAGCAGCTTGCAGGGCCAAACATTTGAGTCGCCTTATCTCTACGGCAGTTTAACCTCGTCAACCGGAAGTGGAATATTTCTGGACAGAACATTTAACAGTAGTTTTGGCACTTCTTTGAATTCAACACCAAATAGTTCATCAAGACTGTCCGAGTACTCACCCGTAAACGGTGCAGGAGCATCGACAAGTGTCACATCATCCTCGTCAGCTGAGACGACTTCCCCTGTTAAGTCTTGTTTTACGTCTGTATGTGATATAAACGGAAGTACGAGTGGTGGGGATAGAACTGTATCGATTGGTACCGGAAATGAGAACAAAATTGGACACGTGATATCTGAATCAACATGGCGCCCTTGGTAGAATAATTATGAGCTACATTATGAGTTGAATCGCACAATATATTCATGTTTGTTATTTATTATTGTTAAGTTTTAGTTACATGACTAAATGTTACATGAATATTAAATGAATAAATTAGATAGGATTATTTATTATAATAAAATCTCCTTTCACCCATATGTACTGGTTTTGTATCATTCAATTAACAATTACTAAATAATACAGAAAACATTTTTGTAAAATGAGTGATTGTTCACAGTTAATAACTATACCTTCGCTTATAGTTATTTTCTATATTTTGCCAAATTGTTTTTAAAATCGTCTGCTGTGGATGTTTTATAGGTGGGAGAGGGTTAATACCCATGTCCCATGTCTGATTTAAATGAATAATGTCAATGCAAAGCAATTGTAATCATCTATCCAGTTGTTTCTTTGTGTCTTTTTACGACTCAGTCGGTAGCGACGTGGGTTGTCAATCCAGAGGTTGTGAGTTCGAACCCTAGCTCGGCCAACATTCTTTCCGACGTTTGACAAAAGTCAATACGACAAACGTCATTCGTCTTCCACCAATGGACTAACAGTCTATGTGTAAAACAGCCAGTTGTTTGGAAACACGTGGATATGTTAGCTGCCAACCGTGATATGACTGAAAGATTTTTGGAAGCGGAGTTAAACCCCTACACAATCAAATTTCTTTACAAACTGGTGTGTTCCACGCATTATTTTTGCCAAAACAAGCGACAGTTTAAAACAAAGGGGCACAAGAGGGTCGCTCCACTGCCGTTATGCAAAACACGGAACCGGCCACATACTTTCGAATGAGAAGATTTTAAAAGGTTTTATAAACCTAATAAAGCGAAACGTTCCGTCACGGATCATAACTTGAAGGATTTTGGTACTTTCTATAAAATCTTCAGCCAGTTTTTTTCGGAGGAGAACATGTTTCAATTTAGTCATATAAGGCAAAAACGCCCGACTTCCTGGCGACCACATTTTCGACCAATCAACATCTAATAGAAGGTCGGTCACCCAAGTAACATTTCTGACTCATCGCCCAAATACTTTCGGAAAATATTTTTATAGTTTTCATTGTAGCCAAGTACGACAAAACAGTTCCGTCTACTAGGAGCCATGAGTTTTTTCAACATGGCTTAGGAATTTGATATAGGGTAGAACACCCAATGAACATTTCTACAAAATAATTTAAAAATCAGCAACATACTTTAGAGGAGAATATATTTAAGGGTACACTATAGCCGCACAATGAAAAACAGCCAAGCCCCTGGTGGCATTGATTTTTAACCAATTACAATGGTTGTAAGAAATCTGGTAGAGGGTCACAGAAGGATCATTTCTACAATAGTATTAGGCGTATTTGCAACGCATATTGACGTATTAGACGATAGAGTAACTTATTGAACGTGTTCCTACCGTACAACTAGCGTATTATGGGCATTTTGCCAGCGTTTTGCGGTCCCTGTATAAAAGTGGGCCTGTAAGTATCTCATCAACACTTCTCCACCCGTTCTCAGAAGAGATGGCGGATCCTGGGAGGCTTCGACAATAATACCAACTAGTCGTTCTCAAACATCAGTATGACACTGTATAATTGCAATTTCACCAGATCCGTGCCAAAAGGATGAGGAAGAGATGAGGTCAACGACGGCGAAATGTCTGGGTCAGACCTTGGATCGGGAGGCTATGGCAGTTTGGCCTGTAAGACCAGGTTCTGGTGGAACTCCGAAACGAGGACAAAGCATCTTTGAAGACATTCATTTGGATGTCACCGAGATGTTCGACGAGCTGCTAGTCAGGGTGGGGCCAAGGATCACCTAGCAACAATGGAGACATAGGGTAAAGTGTAGTGTAAAGTAAAGTAATTGGCAAAATTAATTACAAATATAAAACTGGAACGACAGTCGCTCACGACCGAAAAACGAACAAAGGCCAATAACAACGGAATCAGCAAAGAGTGGGTCGTCGTTCATGTGCGCGGCACACATTTGAGTTCTCGTCTATGCATGGATGATGTTTCGTTAAAATATTGCATACGGTTTTCGAGGTTTGCTCCAGGCACGATCATGTCTGTGGTGGCATCGTCAGTGGGAAATAGACACCAAATTTAAGGTTGAAAATATTTCATTAAACTTTTATTGAAATTATCAATAATTATGGTACATGCTAATCATGGTAATAATGGTACAACATATAAAACACAGTCACTGCTCATTTGTAGGATAGCACAACACTCAGAACAGTCACTGAAGGTTCCTTCATTGATGGTGGTGTATTCATATCCACCTCCTGGTTTCCCATCCCATACCCATCCCATAAGACACGTTCATTAGTCCATTAAATCCTGACATGTTCGAAAGGTTCGAAGTGTTCAAAAGGCTGTTGTCAAGGGCAGCCGATTCCGAAACCGCAGATACCGAGATGGTGGTGCACAGTTGTTGTCGCTGCTGCTGCTTGGTAATTACATGTAGAGGAGGAGGAATCATCTGCGGAGCAAGACGTTGCTGATACTGCATTGGTTGCTTATGTAACCCTGTGTCTGTGAACCAACACTGAAGCAGGTGGCGCATTGTGTTTCCACATATGGGGAGAAGGATGGTACATCTCGGATGGAGATGAGACACAATGCGAGGATGGTGCCGAACTGGGAGGTAGAGGTTTAGGCATGGTTGGGTCTCCCATGGAACTTGGGATGTTATCGTCACTGTTCTCCTCAATAATCTGCAAAAGTATCTCGTTGATAGCTGATCCTTCGCCAACTACTGCCGTGATAGCTTGATCAGCATGTCCAAGCCCAAGTTCAGGAAGGCGAGATCAAAAGCATATCTGACTTATATATCACGTGATAAGGAATGAGAAGACGTGTTTTTCATCGCTCATGAATTAAAATTTCGAAAAATCGGATATATGATATTTAAAACCACTCAATAGGATATAGTTTGTTTGTAAGATAAGCACAAGTGTCTTTGTGGAAATTGTGTACATTATATATGCCTTATGGGGAGAAAAAAGCATAAAAAGCGAACAATCAGTGACGATAGCTTGAACAGTGATCATGGCGGTGGCGCGAAAAAAGTAGGACGTTACTCAGTATTAAGTTCTTGTGACGATGAGGTGAGTGTTAGTCAGATTCTAGCAGAAACAAACTCTATTTTATACGAAAAAGAGAAACCTCTGGACTTAAATAGTGTTTTTCGTGGTGATGTTGATCATACTGTTACTCCACAACTGTTGAATATAACAGCCAATATACAAAGCCAAAACAGTGTGAAAATGGCGGGTACTGCACAAACCCGATCCAATATGGCAGCAACGAGTAATCATAATGAAAATGCAATTAATATAAAACTGGACTTGGTTTTGTCGGCAGTGGAAGATATCAAGAAAAATCAGGACGGCTTACGCAAATCATTGGAAAAGAAAATGGATAAACTGCGGTCTGATCTTATGGCAGATATCGATACGAGAGTAAGGAGTTTGAGGGATGAAATGTCAATGGAACTGAGCAGAGAAAGTGGAAGAATTGACAATTTAGTTAAAAGTGTTCACGAACTTCATTCCCGAATGGACGGTATCGAGAGCCGAGATCCCGTTATAACAACTACTGGCAGTGACCCATTAAATGACCCTGACCTCACCATAATAGCGAACGGTATTCCCTTTTCACAGACAGAATCTATTTTGGAAAAAGCACAGTCTTTGATTCACGCTCTTGGTAATGAAGTGTCTCTCAATGTCCACATTACAGATGCATGCAGACTCTCTAGTCGTCTAGAAAACAAACCTGGGTTAGTGAAAATTTCCCTAACAAATACATCAGAGAAAATACTTGTTTTGAGAAATAAATCGGTCCTGAAGAATTCCACAATATATAGTAACGTTCATCTCAAAAGCAGCAAGTCACATACAGAAAGACTTATTGAGCTTAACGCAAGAGCGGTTCTTAAGACTCTCCCAGAGGGACACAATCTGATTGTAGATGCGAACGGCAGAATAAAAGAAAAGTCAAGTAGGAACAGCAATGGACGATCTAGTACTCAGCTTTAGGAACCCACCCGGTCTCAACGAACGATAACTATTGCTCACTTAAACGTTTGTGGTTGGACAATTAAGAATCATAAATTGCGTCAAGGAATTATTCATGGAATAAATACTGACATCATCTCAATAAGTGAAAGCCATTTAATTGATCAGAATAGCATCCATATCGACGGTTATAATTGGTACGGTTACAACAGACAGGAATTACACGTGCGTGCTCGAAAAGGCTCTGGTGGCGTGGGATTTTTAATTAAATCGTGGATAAACTGTGAGTATAACATAGAAATTGTGGACAAGTGTTATGATGGAATTTTAGCTCTGAAATTAACCAGCCATTCAACTGAACATACGATTCTGCTTTTCTCATGTTATTTAGCACCAGAAAATTCACCATGGGGTCGTGACGCACAAAGCTTCTTCGCTCATCTGTTATCACTGATATATACGCACATTGACTGTGATTATATGTTGATATCAGGCGATTTAAACTCTCGAATCGGTAATCTTCAAGATATTTCATCAAATATTGATTCTATCCCCACAAGAAACATTTTAGATGTAGTGAAAAATCAACATGGGTATGAATTTATGGAATTTCTCAACGAATCTCGATTCTGTATTCTGAACGGCAGGTCCATAAATGATGATTTTACGTCAGTTTCAACGAAAGGAAAATCCGTGGTGGATTATTTCTGTGTGCCGCATGATGCATTCAAACACTGTTGTAGATTTAAAGTGCTCCAAATTAGTTCGATTATTGATGAATTTGATCTACATGGGATGATTGGAATAGGATCACGAATACCAGATCATGCTATTTTAATGACTCAGTTGACCGTTAGTGACTTGATTTCGGAGCGTACTGATGATCCTGTAAACAGTTTGCCATGTGCAAATACTAGATTTAAACTCCGTCAGATTCCGAGTGATTTTATGTCTAGCGAAATCGCCTCACGTGCATTACAGGAATTGATAAGATCTATCGAACTCTGTCGGGAAACCCAGAATGAAATAGACACAGTTTACTCAACATTTTGTGACACTTTATTACAAGAAATGGAAACTACTGTTCCAAAGTACAGCTCAACTAAAGTGACAAATAAACGGTACAAAAAGAATAAACCTTACTGGAATGAGACACTTTCACAGTTATGGATAGCCTTGCGTGATAAAGAAAAAGCGTTTTTAAAGTGTAAGGGTACCAACAACATTCGAGCGAAAAAACGCCATGACTATAAATGTGCAAGAGACACTTTCGATAAAAATCTTCGATATTTTGAACGCAAATATAGACACTCAAAAGCAATGGATATTGAACAGTTATCAACAAATAACCCTAATGAATTTTGGTCGAAAATCAACGAATTAGGCCCAAGAAAGGTGTCTTCAATACCAATGGAAGTAGTTGACGAAAATGGCGGCATTTCAAATGAAGATCACTGCATATATGAGACGTGGAGATCAGAGTTTTCTAACCTATATAACGAAGGAAATACTGGATTTGATGATGAACACTTACAATGGTCCAAATCTCTTAAACATTTAGTAGAGGCGAACATGTTGGACCCGTTATACACTGCAAATGAACAGTTAAATAGACCCATTTCTATAGGAGAAGTGACAAGTGTGATTATGTCCGCTAAATCTAAGTCTGCATCGGGAATAGACAACGTACCTTACGCGGCACTGAAGTTTCCGCCAGTAATCGCTGTATTACACAACCTATTTCAACTGATTTTTGACACTAGCATTATCCCAACCCCATGGAGAAAGTCAATTATTTTCCCGTTATTGAAAGACCCGACTTCTGATAAACGCGTGCCATTGAACTATCGTGGTATAAGCCTATTGTCATGTGCAAGTAAACTTTACAGTGCAATCTTAAACAAAAGAACTATGAAACACTTAGAATCAAATGACTTACTAGCAGACGAACAAAACGGGTTTAGGTCCAAAAGATCCTGCGAAGATCACATATTTACATTGAACAGTATAATACGTAATCAGAAAAGTGTTTTCACCGCATTCATATATCTACAAAAAGCATTTGATTTTGTCGACAGGGAACTGCTCTTGCACAAATTACTACTCAATGGAATCGACGGAAATGTCTACAACTCTTTTAAGTCTATCCTTGCGAATTCAGAATCGTGTATACGAATAAATAATAGACTTACAGACTGGTTCTCCAGTTCAAAGGGTGCCAAACAAGGCGACAGCAGCTCTCCTACTTTGTTCGCAATATTTATTAATGATCTTGTTAAAGAAATAAATGACCTTGACATTGGAGTCCAAGTTGGTGACAGAAAAGTGTCATTACTTTTATATGCAGACGACATAGTTTTTACAGCAACTTCGGAAAATGATCTTCAAGTAATGTTAGATACTCTTTCTGGATGGTGTAAAAAGTGGCGTGTTTTAATTAATACTTCTAAATCAAAATGTGTTCATTTTCGCCCACAGCGACATCTTAGAACGGAATACAATTTTACAATAGGTCAACACGTGCTAGATACCGTTAAGTGTTATAAATATTTAGGGGTGATTTTTGATGAACACTTAGACTATACTACACATTGTGAGGCGATGTCGAAGGGCGCCGGGAGAGCTTTGGGAGGAATTATTTCAAAATTCTGCCACATGAAAGACTTTGGTTTCAAGACATATGAAAAGCTTTATTACAATTGCGTAGTTCCGATTCTTGAATACGGGTCATCTACATGGGGGTTTAAAACTTATAAATGTTTAGATAACATACATAACAGAAGCATGAGATACTATCTTGGGGTACACCGATTTGCACCTGTGACCGCACTCAATGGGGACACTGGGTGGCTGCCGTGTGTGTATAGACAATGGTTGTCTATAATACGATTCTGGAATAGACTCATCACGACCGAAGAAAATAGACTTATCAAAACTGTATTTAATTTAGATTACAATGTTTGTAAAAATAATTGGTGTAGTGAGTTGAAAAGCATCTTGTGCAGAATCGGCTTATCGGATTATTATAACAATAAACTTGTAATTAACATGAACCTAGCTGAATTAAAAATCAAACAGTACTATGGGTCGGAGTGGTCAACAAGTGTTCAGCAATCACCAAAGCTGCGAACTTATAAGTTGTTTAAAGATAGTTTTACCACAGAATATTACATTAAACTGAACTTACGTAAAAACGAGCGCTCTCTTTTAGCTCAGCTAAGATGCGGGATTTTGCCTTTGAGAATTGAGACAGGCCGATACATTGGCGAAAAAATCAATGATCGCTTATGTTTATTTTGTGATAGCTCACAAATAGAGTCGGAAACGCATTTTGTGGTTACATGCGACTTTTATACAAGAATAAGATCTGACATATTCGGTGAATTATTTTATACAGGGGCATTTGTACAATTATCGCTTAATAATAAATTGTGTTATTTAATGATGAATCATGTGCGAAAATTAGCAAAATTTATAGTTAAAGCCTATGTTGTAAGACGGAGAGCATTATATCCGCAGAACTGATTATTGTTTCTTTTTGATATACAGGCGACTTTTTGAATCGATTATGGTGGGCATGTTTTCAGGGCATTTTATGGGGAGTAAAAATTGCTCGTAATGTGCAAGTTCTTATTCTCGCATAATGCTTTTGACTATAACAGTTTTCTCTTTTGGAAAGGTCTTCAAATTGTAGATGATGTATTATTATGTTCATACTGTATATGTGTACGTTTATGTATTTTTCATTAGGACCGTATAGACACAACTATCTCACTTTCAAACATTTATTCACTCACACATGCACTGACTGACTCACTCACACACACAATCATTCGTTAGTGTCTTTGCTTGTGATTGTTTTTAACTGTGTTTGATTATACATATGACTACATTTTCTTTACATTTCGTTTATGTAAAGGACTTTTAGTTATATATTATTACTTAACATTACGATAACTTTATTGTTATGTGATTTGGTGGACAGCAAAACTTCCGCTCTTTTTCTTAAAAGAGCATAGCCTAGCTGTTAAACAAAAACACTCATATTGTAAATTTATTCTTTAGACAGTGTGAAAATGTTTCAATTAACGTTTTCATTTTTTTGTTTTTCCCCAGAAGTGATCTCAATCATAATTATACGTACTTATATTGACTTTTTATATCTACCTTATTTTTCTTTTGGAGATGAAGTTTCTGGAATGGATGTTTTCGAATGGTACTGCCCATATCTGTCTATTTTGATATTGTCGTTATGAAGTAGAACGATACCAACACAACACGTTTTCCATTTTTTGCTTTTTTTGTATGTTTTTTGTTTTGTTTTTTATTTTATTTTTTTTTGGTTTTCTTAATTATTTTTCTTTTGAAAGTGACTTATAGGCCCATGGGGCCGGGTGTTATTTATTACATTTTGTACCATTGTTTTGTTGTTGTATATACACATGTCACTATAATAAAATATTTACTTACTTTACTTTACTTATATACTGTGTCCACATGCGTGTTTTTGGGATAGGGGCGTTTCGCCACTATCTCATAGCGAAGCTGCTTTCGAAAAGTCGGATTAAAAGCTGCAACCGCAGTCCACATGTGTATACCTACACCAAAATCGAGTTTTGATTGGTTATAATCTGCCTTTTCAACGATTTCATTGGTTCGACCGAATCACAAAACCCTCCGCTTGCATAAATTATTAGACAAAATAGTTTCTATGAATGAAACTCACCCTGAACTATGGTTGACCTCAATGTCAGTAGTGTGAGGTAACGTCGACCGTTCTGTGACCCCATTAGTTTACAACAGTCGACTTATAGAGAAATGTTCAAAGCACTGTAAATACAATTATTGAAAGGAGTTGAAACCATTGTGGCAAAAGTAGAAATTGCCTACGAAAAGCAATTTCCCCTTTTGTCACAATGTTTTCGATTGTCGTCTGCTGCACATGCGTCTGTAAGCGTCTGTAGGCGGAAAATGGTTACATCCTTCCCATGGAAGCGGAACCCTTTCCGTTATACTATAACAGTTCGAATATTTAAAAAATATTGTTGAAAATGGAGCTATTGCTGACAATGAGCAATTCCTCCTTTTCACACAATGCTTTCAAACACGTTTCAAATTAATTCTTTTCATATTTAAACGTTTTACTATGTACGTTCTTTCCCTCTTTCTCCCTTCCGGACACATTTTGAATAACATGCTAGAGATGAATGATTACGAGCAATTTTGCCTTACATCAACGGGAAAAATATATAGTTGAAACCTTTGTGGAAAAAGAGGAAATGGGTCATGATAAACAATTCTGCAGCCGTCTGCTGCACATGCGTCAAAAAGCGACTGTAAGCGGGAAAGGGTTGAACCGTTCCCGTTATAGCTACTTAGTTACAAACAAATGTTGAAAGTATATTTGCAAACGGAGCAATTGCTGACAATGAGCAATTCCTCCTTTTCAAACAATGCTTTGAAACATGAATCAATTTGTTTCTATAACCTAGATAACGAAAACATTTGTCTACAGTTATTATTTTAACCTTTGCCCCTTTTAGACACATTTGACTAACCTTAACAGATGAATGATAATCAACAAGTTTGTCTTTTTCCACAATGTTTTCATCACTATTCAAAATCATACTTTTATTAATCCAGGTCAATAGTTATGCCTTAGTTCAATGTTGTTTGCTGTATATTTAGTCTATGTGGTCAAGGTTAAGGAATACTGTAAACAAACTTGTTACAACATAATTCGTCCAAAGAGAGAGGTCCTACTGTGTATACATGCCATGAAATAATGTTACAAACGGTCTCACCGCTACTGGGGAATTGTTGGTAAAACAGGTCGCGTTTTGTGTTGAATATTCTCATGTGTCGCTGTATGTAGACCCTACTAGGAAATAGAAATTAAATCTACAAATTATAGATAAGTTAATTTCAACATTGATTGATTGGGATTTAACGCCGTTTTTAACATTTCTTCAGTCATATCACGGCGACCAGTTCACCTACAAATGTATTTCCTGGTTTTCTCAAACCAGTACTCCTCACAACAATCTTCCCAAGCAACTGGCTGCGTTTCCACATAGACTTAGCCATTGGTGAAAGACGAATGACGCATGTCGCATTGACTTTTGTCAAACGTCGGAAAGAAATTTGGCCGAATTTGTCAACACATCCGAGTTATAACCGCAAGGTCATTATTTATTTTATTATTGAGAAGCTTCTAGCGATTTTGGGACTAAAATTATAATGTATATGCATTTGCGTTAATTTAAGACTCAACGTTCATCAACGTGTAATATAGTCCTAGATGTATCTGTTGACAAATAAACTAGAAATGTAGTCTAAATAGGTTTTTGAAAATTAACCTTGACGGTCCGGTCCCGTTTCGGAGATACAATTAAATTGCAAATACTTTACAAATACCATAATCTAAGCTGACGTGTTTTGACGCATCGAACCAGTCTTCTGTAATCAATACTTGAGTTGTCTCCGTCTGTAAAGCTTGGAGGTATAATCCGGCGTCCGGCCGGCTGTCTGCCTGAATGTGCATTCGTCCGTCCGTCATGGATTGCATGTATTGGTTAACACGTTGTTTCTGTATGGCAGATTTATTTCAAAGTGGTCACAATTATACCCGTGTGATCAGGAGAACGGCAAAGAACTAGGTACATAACTCTGGTCTGTTTTTTCAGTTATCTTCATTTTTCCTTATTTAGTTCAGCGATTGTCTCAATTAACTTTCATTGTATCAATTTCAAACTTGGTTTGTATGTAACTTATGACCTACAGATTTGCAGTGCACCATTACCATAAAGTTTGGAGTGTGTATATTTTTGTCTTTCAATGTTCTCCCTTATTATATGCAACACATGCGTTCCGTGAAATTCCCCTTTTCGTTAATGAGTGCTTCCCCAAGATTTGTACTTCGTCAAATCTAATCTGTTTTTTAGGTGTAAACTCAATTTTTTCATTTCTTCGGTTATTGTCTCAATATATGTCCAATATATCAAGTTAAGACTTGGTGTATAGGAAACTCAGAGCTGCAATTGTGCAGTGCAAAAGAAACATAACTCTATCATGCTTTCGATCGTCTTTCATTTATCAGCATGATGACAATATACATTGTGGATCTTTAGTGATTTCTGAACTAGAAATATTTTAATTAAGGGTAGCTGCTCGGGTTTTTTTTGTCAATCTTTTGTCCTTCGATATTTTGTTTATACAAGAAAAGGGTAAAACTTTGACAAATGAGGTATATGTTATTGGCAGGCAATATGTGTTGCTTCAAACATTTTTGGTTTGGTTTGTTTAAAGGTCATTGTTTCATTGTTTCAACAATGTTTGTCCATATGATCTATGCCATATGTTTTCAATTTACATATGCCCCTATACCATCAGCGCTTTCAGCGCTTTGATTGTTTATACAACAGAACATGCACTGCATAATTACTTGTATCAAATTAAAACACACAGGGAGAGACTCTATGTCCTTGTCTTAACTGAGTTAATAGATCTTATGAAAAATCCCGTAACATAACGGTTCGTTTCAATAAATGGATGTCTTAGATTTCCCAGTTTTGAACAAATCAAAGGAAAACATAATAGGAAAAACAAATATTGATACAGTGCTGTAATCACATCATTTTCCCCTTTTCTTTCAATGTTTTCGGTAGTATTTCCCCCTTTCTTTCAATGTGTTCGGTAGTATTTCCCCCTTTCTTTCAATGTGTTCGGTAGTATTTCCCCCTTTCTTTCAATGTGTTCGGTAGTATTTCCCCCTTTCTTTCAATGTTTTCGGTAGTATTTCCCCCTTTTCTTTCAATGTGTTCGGTAGTATTTCCCCCTTTCTTTCAATGTTTTCGGTAGTATTTCCCCCTTTTCTTTCAATGTGTTCGGTAGTATTTCCCCCTTTCTTTCAATGTTTTCGGTAGTATTTCCCCCTTTTCTTTCAATGTGTTCGGTAGTAGTCTGTCTCGTCAGGCGTCCATTGCCGTTCAGTCGTATCAGGATAAGGGATAGTAGGTGACAGCATTACAAATTGTAATACGACCTACAAATATGTATTGATCTTTCAGAGTATTGTTAGTCAATATGTGCTATACCTAAACTGTATAAAACAATGGGTTTGTTTATTTACCATTTAATGGCACAGTGCATTGTGGGAGTGATTAGACTATAACAAAAATATTATTCTAACTAAATGTTCAAATAATATGGATATACTTGATTTGAGTATGGTAGAATTAATAGCCCACTGTTTTTTAGCTTGCATTTTAATCCACAGTATAGGAGGTTAGTAAACATTTTAATTGAAGCATATTTGTCTCTCTAAAATTGTCAATACATTTTGATAAGCCGTAATACAAACGACTTTAGACGCCATTGCAGAAAATGACTTTCAATAAATGTAGAAAATGTAGAATTTGCCTTAATTTGAACAATGGCTCCCTTTTCGTCAAAGTTTTTCAACTCTGTATTAAAAGTATACTTCACATTTCCCAGATAGGCCTATTGCATTTTAGTATAATTTACTCCTCGCATATTTTCGAGTAAACCGACACAAAGAAATTGTCGGAAAAAAAGTTTCGTGTTCCATATTATAAGTTGTGCCTTTACGTCACCTAATTTCTTCAACAGTTTGACGGTAGCATGTACCTTTAAACAGGTTAAAATGCTGATTATGTAATAATTTCAACAGTTGTTGCATACAGACGCATCAGACACTATCATGTGCCTTTAAACAGATGTTAAAATAAGGTTTTAACAGATATCTTTGTAAACATCTAACCAACAAGGTGAAACAAATCTATGTTCTAAATTTATTGAACTTGATTGAAAGCACTGTGAGGAAAAAGGTGAACTTGTTTATTGTGTAATGTTTTCATGAATCGTTGCATGTAGATGCGTCAAAATGCGTCTGCATGTGGGAAGGGTGGAAAGGGGGGGGGGGGGGGGGGGGGGGGGGGGGGGAGAGAGACGGTTAACAATGCCCGTTTTTGTGAACACCTGTTATTCTAAACATGCAGTCTTGTAATGCAATCCATCGATTAAATAATTAAATAATTATTGATTTAATAACACGATACTAGTCTTGACGTGTGAATATCTTAAGACTTTAGAACAGAATGTAAAATCAGAACAAACACATATTTATCTTAAAGATAGAAGAGTAAACAATGTGAGAAAAGGATACATCTATACATTTTAGCCGTTCCCCGGTTTTCGAAAAGTAATCAAAACTGCTCTGTCTGAAGAAACTCCCCGAGGAACTTCTATGAGGGAAACAGATTTAAACAACCCAAGTCACACTTAAGCCAACCTTTCTGAGATGTTGTGTTAACCCTTTCCCTCATACGGAAAATCCGCAGCAGCCGACTTTGAAAACATTGTGACAAAATCCTGAAAAATCTCCATAAAAGATAGC
This sequence comes from Serripes groenlandicus, assembly GCA_031761405.1. NCBI lineage: Eukaryota > Metazoa > Mollusca > Bivalvia > Cardiida > Cardiidae > Serripes > Serripes groenlandicus. The sequence continues at coordinate 5,871,066 of JASEVX010000005.1, forward strand.
TTAATTGTTAAATAAAAATGAAAACATTGTGGCAAAAGGTGAAACTGCTCATCATGAGAAATTTCACCTTTGGCCACAAGGTTTTCAAAAGACGTCTGCTGCTAATGCGTCAAAATGCGTCTGCAGGTGCGAAAGGGTTTAAGTCGGCTCTACAACATGCATGTATACTTGTACGACTATATAGCGTACATGGAGGGAAAACACTGCATAGAAGCGCATGTCGATCTGGATTTTCGCTGGTAAACCAAAATATCGAGAGTCGGTTTTCGTATGGCGTGGCTCAATTGGGAAATTATTTCGAACGCAGCGATAATCATGGCGCTCATATTCGTATTCAAGTTGTATGTTTATTCGTTGTATCCAATATCTTACAAATCAATGGGTCTGTTTATACCGTAATAGGGTATAGGAACCGCGTGGTGTAAACGAGAGCTGTATTATTACACCTTTACCCTTTCCTATACACATACGCTTCCTTACGCATCTGAAATAATTGTCGCAAACGGAGAAATTGCTCATAATGATCAATTTCTCCATTTGCCAGAATGATTTCAACTCTATTGAATAATAATAATTTTTCTTTAGAGAGGTTTTCAATTTACTTTGCCTATATATATATATATATATATATATATATATATTTCAAGTCGTCTACTGCTAATGTGTTTTATGAGGGGTAGGGTTAAAAATAGTAATCCGATCCTCACCTGGTGTAAATATAGTTAGTATTATGCCAAACACATAATTGATTTAATCAGATTTTATAAAAAAGGTCATTTTTTCAATAAACAAATCACTTCCAAAAAAAAGCAAATGCAAAAAACAGTTGGAAACCTCACAAAAACTTTACTTTACTTAAATATTTCGCTGCCAAAGGCAATCAAAGTATTTTGCTAACTATGCATATTCAGGTCAGTCAGCTCGTAACGAATAGTCTCACCTGAATACGCATAGTTTGCAAAAGAAATCTGCATGGCTTGCCACTTACACATTACATTTTACCAAACTTCCTGTTGGACGAAAAATGGAGTGGTCCAATATTTTCAACATGGAAGAGTCGACTTTGTGAAATTCGGCAGTGAAAGCGTTAAACAATATAGTATTACTTGACAACATTAACCTGGTTCTGACCTGCGTTGGAATAAGTATCATGCCGATCATGTACTTTCTCCCAATTCTTTATTAACCGCATATAGACGCTTTCTGACGCCTCTGCAGCAGACGACTTTTGAAAACATTTGTTTCTTAACCCTTTCCCACATACAACAAAACTGCAGATGACTTTGAAAACATAGTGACAAAAACCTGAAAAATCGCCATAAAAGATAGCTTAATAAAGTTGAAAGCATTGTGACCAAAATTGACCATGATGAGCAATTTCATCTTTTGCCACAATGTTTTCAAATCTATTCAATTATAACACCAACTTACTTTGAGAGATTTTATATATTTTTACCATGATCTATTCAAGGTCGTCTGCTGCAGATGTGTTGTATGTGGGAAAGGGTGATCATACAGCAGGTCAGGCGATTAACACAAAATACAGAAATCCTGTAATTTCACGTAAATCTATGTCATAAACAAAACATAATATGTTTACTATCGCAAAAATATTACCATCGGGTAAATAAATACCAGTTAATACGTATATATAACATCCAAAGCAAAATATTTATTTTATTTCCAGGACAAGAGCATTTACTACCGGAAATAGACAGAAGGAATTTTTCCGATTGTTATCTCGAATCAATGTCGTCATCGTGTGACGTCGGTCACAGTATGATTGTGGAGAATATACTTTTTGGCACCAAGAAAAACAATGGTGAATGCTCCGTTTCTTACAGCAGTACAGAACCAGCCACGTGCTGTCAGTTAGAGAGCGCGGATTGCACTTACAAGCAAGAATCAACAATGTTTTATGAACAGTGTAGCGGACGGCAACAGTGTGTAGATGAAGTATTCATTCCAAACGCATTGAACACATTTCAAGACACGTGTGACATATCAGTGTATCACTTCATTACACAGTATCTACATATGGATTATTACTGTGTAAATAGTGAGTTTCTTTTTGTCTCTATCTGTCAGCATAGAGGTTCAAGTATTTACCCTGGCATGACAGAAATCAGTTATATGAAAGAAGCTCTGGCAACAATGCGAGGAATCACACGTTTAAAATCCATTCAACCATAACATGACTAATTCCATACCATTCTCAAACAATGGGTTTTGAAACTATTTTGAAAAACCCCTGAGATATCTGGGATACAGATTAATATTATTGTCTAAAGATGTAAGAATATGTCAGTTTTCCTGTAATAAATGACAAGTATATATCAGATATCACAAGGCACAAACAGATGGACACATTTCTTTGTTCTGTGGGTTGGAATCATGTTTTCTAATGCTAAACATACACTAAAAGCTGATTTATCTACATTGTTATAAAAAAATCAATTTTTTATTGTAATTGTTAGGAGTGAGGGAATCCAATTGGGACAATTGTCGCCTAACTGCAGGATATCCTTTACCTGCAAGTCTGAACCCTATATTTGATAAAAAATAAAATGCTCCCAAAACCCTAAAACATCTCCTAAAACGATAGCTCAAATGTTTTCACTCGTGGGGTTTTATGCGCCTGTGTCTGGGAAATTGTTGAAAGTATAGCTCTCTTCGTGTGTCTTATCCAGACAACATATACATACATGTATTGAAATGTCTCTGTCTTATCTAGATCGTTCATACTGTAACGTGCCGGGCTAAAGACGCAGAAGATCCCTTCAGCGAAAAGTATACTCAACCCTGAAGGGGTCCACTTGCCTTATATATCTAACCCTAAGACCATCACTTCGAACCGGTGATGCTAATTTGCATATTCGTTACAGTACTTCCCACTCCGAGAAGACTCGTCCCGAGTCTTGGCCTGGGAAACCCATGGGTAAGGCAACTCCAATATGGCAGTTGTCTTCATCCCACCGCTGCCACCAATGTAACGTGCCGGGCTAAAGACGCAGAAGATCCCTTCAGCGAAAAGTATACTCAACCCTGAAGGGGTCCACTTGCCTTATATATCTAACCCTAAGACCATCACTTCGAACCGGTGATGCTAATTTGCATATTCGTTACAATACATATCATATCATATTATAAGTACATATTAAAAACAGAGGTAATGCATTATAGAGACCTTTCTAAGTTTGCTCTGTCAGATATCTGTTTTACAAGTATTCTTAAAACATCTCTCTTGGCATGCAATGTTACATATTTTACCTCGAACACTGGCAGGCAAATTGTAAATTTTACATTGTCACCCTTTACCCCATACCAAGTTAAACATGGTTTGACTTTACCGTTGTCTTCTATAGAATAAAGCGTGAGTTGACTGTTTTGTCTGGAAAGCATTATTCCAACACAGAATTGCATGCATTGTGAGTTAAGGGGAAAGCGTTGGTTTTGAGCAGTGTTTCCTTATGGCACCATATGTTCAACGGTATTCCACTACAGAGCCATCTAAATTATTTTACATCAGTAAATAACCAAATGATCTACGCAGTCAGCTTTAAATGCAATAAAAAGAATTTTCCGAATTTGGCTATATATGTTCATATATGTCTTATTTCAGACAGTAGAATTGGTTCAATGTGCGACCCTATTAGTACATCACAGACAGATGGCCAAGTTTACTACATACAAAACAGAGATTATCCGAGCCCAATATCTTCAACCGACACGCAGTGCGCATGCTCAGTGGAAACGGATGTGTGTAATTCAACTATTTCTATTTACTTCATCCACAATGAGCTTTCGGGAAGGTATGTGCATTTTGAGGTGAAAACAAACATATCTCAAAAATTAAATCCATCTCATATTTGATTCATATTTTTCATAGACAGCGGTAATTGCTATAAACACGTTTTTAAGGGATTATAACGATTGTCTCTACAAAATCAAATGTTGTCTTCGGTATTCTGATTTTGACGTTGGAAAAGTCGAAGACCTTAATATAACGTTGTAAGATTTGATCGCTTCATTGCAGTTGGGGTATATGTCAGACGCCCCTCATGTTAAATGAAAGCGACAATACAGAGACTTTAACTAGCTCTAATAACAATAACAACAAGTTGACAAAGACGTGATCATTTTAATCGTTATACATAACGTTTGATCCTTTCATTGCAGTTCGGAAGTCTGCCAGCAGTTTCTGACACTAAACGAAAGTGACAGTACACAGACTTTCACCTGTTCTGATAACACTTACTACACTTTGACAGAGAAGCAGACGACTTCGTCATACCTTACATTTACATTCCATAACGCTGCCAGTCAAGGTGTTGGACATTTATGGATCGCCTTCCAAAGTGAGTGTCATTCGATATAGAGTACTAGAAAGGGGCGTGTTTCATGTTGTTTTACATTTTCAAACATATGAAAGATATTGCCACGGCGAGCCAAGAGTCCTGAAATCTCACCTAAGGTCGGCCATGGATTATTTCCAGGTTTTATCAAAGGTCACTGTTACGAGCGTCTTTCATCTTCTACCAAATGGCTAAAATAGATGATGAAATGTAGTCAATTGCCTTGGAAGAATGTTATGTGAAGTACACTACTGGAATTGGAAGGCCAGGAAACACATGGTTAGGCGAAGTCGTCTGCTTCAGAATAAAATACGCTTACCTGTGTGAAAATGTAACAACAATAAGATACTTCCAGGACAGGTAATTTGAATGATAAAACAGTTTAGTGCACTGCAGATTTAATAAAGAGAATAGCAAAATACAATGTTCAATAACATTTAAGTAAGCATGTTGACATTCACTGTAGACTTTCTATTTAAACAAGTTACAGAAAAGCCGAAGTTCGAAAATGTGCGACCAGTCTGTGCGAATGCGCAGCATATATATACATGTATCTAGTATTTCTGATTTTGTTGAAGACGTAATAAATATGTCCCAGCATGTAGAAAGCAGCGTGAAATAAAACACGAATGTGTTTTGATTGAATATAGGATTTCATAATTTTATTTCGGTAGAAAACCTTCACATATCCACATGTATCTTTTTCACGATTGCCTTTTTTCCAGATGATTATGGAATAAATATAAACTGCCCACCAACACCTCAAGTCCACTGTTTACACGAAACTACAACGTCCTCTACCCCCAAAACAACCACTCCGACACTGACAACAACCACATCAACACCGACTATAACAACACCTACAACAACTACGACCACGCAAACAACGACAATAACAACTACAATCACGCCAACAACAACTACAACATTACCTAGTACAACCACGCCTATAACTACATGGACTACACCAACGACGACGACAACCACACCACCTACGACTACAACCACGCCAACAACGAAAACAACCACACCTACAACGACTATTTCCACACCAACAACGACTACAACCATGCCAACAACCACTACAACCACACCAACAACCACCACAACCACCACAACCACCACAACCACGCCAACAACCACAACAACCACCACAACCACGCCAACAACCACCACAACCACGCCAACAACGACCACAACCACGCCAACAACGACCACAACCACGCCAACAACGACTACAATCACGCCAACAACAACAACTACAACCACACCAACAACCACTACAACCACACCTACAACCACTACAACCACACCAACAACCACCACAACCACACCAACAACTACAACCACGCCAACAACTACACCAACAACCACTACAACCACGCCAACAACTACACCAACAACCACTACAACCACACCAACAACCACTACAACCACATCAACAACCACTACAACCACGCCAACAACCACCACAACCACACCAACAACAACTACAACCACGCCAACAACTACACCAACAACCACTACAACCACGCCAACAACTACACCAACAACCACTACAACCACGCCAACAACTACACCAACAACCACTACAACCACGCCAACAACTACACCAACAACCACTACAACCATGCCAACAACTACACCAACAACCACTACAACCATGCCAACAACCACTACAACCACACCAACAATCACTACAACTACACCAACAACCACTACAACCACGCCAACAAGAACTACAACCATGCCAACAATCACTACAACCACGCCAACAACCACTACAACTACACCAACAACCACGCCAACAAGAACTACAACCATGCCAACAACCACTACAACCATACCAACAACCACGCCAACAACCACACCAACAACCACGCCAACAACCACACCAACAACGACCACAACCGCGCCAACAACCACTACAATCACGCCAACAACGACTACAACCACACCACCAACAACAACAACTACAACGATTACAACCACGCCAACAACGACTACAACGACTGCGACCACATCAACATCAACTACTACACCGACTAAAACCACACCGACAACGACTACAACCACACTAACAAAAACTTCAACTGCATTAACAACTACTACGACCACATCAACATCATCTTCAACCCCATCAACAACTAGCAGCCCGCCAACAACAACATCAACACCTAATTCAACCTCCACATCCTTTGTCATACCACCAACTGCTCGCTCTACGGAAGAACCCAACAATAATGGTATGCTACACCGAATAAGACCTTCTCCGAATATATATTCTCTATAAGCTCTGTTTGGAGGGGGAGCCTACACAATTAGGCTGTCGAATTTAAAAATTGTTGTAGTCGGAGCATTTATAGTTTTACTCCGTATAAAGCTATACTAGGCTTTGTAATCAGAGACAGAAATACTGAGTGAGTATTGATTCACTGCCGGCGGCATCATAATATTTAGTTTTCATTTGTTCTTCAACATGTGGCTTTCTTTGCCCGCTTCTTTCGGTTACTAGATTTATAGTTCAGTTTCTGTCTCTGTATATGAAGCCTCATTTCGTTATGAAGAAGCAATGGACGACATCACAATGCAATTTAGAATCAGTTTATGTTAACAAAAAAATGATTACCGGCTTAGTGTTGTTGTGGTTATAGATTCCATCTCTTGGACAGAAGACGATGTCCGTTCCCTGGTCGGGTCATTCCAAAAATGGTAGTAGAGGCTTCCCCCTAGGCACTCATTTTTTTAATGATAGCATTGTGACGGATACATTATGTCTCTGCTATTCGGTAGCTTTGTGATCAGTAATTTATCCAGGAACCGCAACGATACATTTGTAACTGGAATACTTTTTGTAGCGGCTTAACCCTTTCCTTCATACGACAATTTTGCAGCAGACAACTTTGAACATATTTTGTGAAAAAATAGAATATCTATATAATTGAATGGATAACCTATGACTAAAAATGGAAAACATTGTGTCAAAATGAGAAATTGCTCGTTTTGAGCAATTTCTTCTTTTGTCACTATGTTTTCAAAAAGCCGTCTGCTGCAGAGTTGTCAGACAGCGTCTATATAACACTTTATAATCATAAAAAATCATATGCTGATTTGAGTCTTTCCTACTCGTGTATGAAGTTTCAGCTTATGATCCCCCATGTTCGCCATCAAGACGTGCAAACATCCAAGAAGCCTCTAAAACTTGCCATAAATTCCAAACTCTCTCATGGACGGTTTTGGAAAAACATGATTCGCTTGATATTTTCAGGGTATATCATTGCCACAAAAGACGTGCAAACATCCAAGAAGCCTCTAAAACTTGCCATAAATTCCAAACTCTCTCATGGACGGTTTTGGAAAAACATGATTCGCTTGATATTTTCAGGGTATATCATTGCCACAGTTATTGGTTTCATGATTTACTTCATATTACCAGGGTAAATCATTGCCATAGTTATTGGTTCCATGATTTACTTGATTTTACCAGGGTATATCATTGCCATAGTTATTGGTTCAATGATTTACTTGATTTTACCAGGGTATATCATTGCCATAGTTATTGGTTCAATGATTTACTTGATTTTACCAGGGTATATCATTGCCATACTTATTGGTTCAATGATTTACTTGATTTTACCAGGGGATATCATTGCCATAATTATTGGTTCAATGATTTACTTGATATTACCAGGGTATATCATTGCCATAGTTATTGGTTCAATGATTTACTTAATATTACCAGGGTATATCATTGCCATAATTATTGGTTCAATGATTTACTTGATTTTACCAGGGTATATCATTGCCATAGTTATTGGTTCAATGATTTACTTGATTTTACCAGGGTATATCATTGCCATAATTATTGGTTCAATGATTTACTTGATTTTACCAGGGGATATCATTGCCATAATTATTGGTTCAATGATTTACTTGATATTACCAGGGTATATCATTGCCATAGTTATTGGTTCAATGATTTACTTAATATTACCAGGGTATATCATTGCCATAATTATTGGTTCAATGATTTACTTGATTTTACCAGGGGATATCATTGCCATAATTATTGGTTCAATGATTTACTTGATATTACCAGGGTATATCATTGCCATAGTTATTGGTTCAATGATTTACTTAATATTACCAGGGTATATCATTGCCATAATTATTGGTTCAATGATTTACTTGATTTTACCAGGGTATATCATTGCCATAGTTATTGGTTCAATGATTTACTTAATATTACCAGGGTATACCATTGCCATAGTTATTGGTTCAATGATTTACTTGATATTACCAGGGTATATCATTGCCATAGTTATTGGTTCAATTATTTACTTGATTTAACCAGGGTATATCATTGCCATAAGTATTGGTTCAATGATTTACTTGATTTTACCAGGGTATATCATTGCCATAGTTATTGGTTCAATGATTTACTTGATATTTTCAGGGTATATCATTGCCATAGTTTTTCAATAATTTACTTGATATTTTCAGGGTATATCATTCATAGTTATTGGTTCCATGATTTACTTCATATTACCAGGGTAAATCATTGCCATAGTTATGAAATGATTTACTTGATTTTTTTCAGGGAATATCATTGCCAAATGTATTGGTTCCATGATTTACTTGATATTTTCAGGGTATATAATTGCCATAGTTATTGGTTCAATGATTTACTTGATTTTACCAGGGTATATCATTGCCATAGTTATTGGTTCAATGATTTACTTGATTTTACTAGGGTATATCATTGACGTAATTATTGGTAAATCATTGCCATAGTTTTTCAATAATTTACTTCATATTTTCAGGGTATATCATTCATAGTTATTGGTTCAATTATTTACTTGATATTACCAGGGCAAATCATTGCCATTGTTATGAAATGATTTACTTGATATTTTCAGGGTATATCATTGCCATAGTTATTGGTTCTATGCTTTACTTGATATTTTCAGGGTATGTCATTGGTTCTATGCTTTACTTGATATTTTCAGGGTATATCATTGCCATAGTTATTGGTTCTATGCTTTACTTGATATTTTCAGGGTATATCATTGTCATAGTTATTGGTTCCAAGCTTTACTTGATATTTTCAGGGTATATCATTGCCATAGTTATTGGTTTAATGATTCCGGTGTGTGTACTGATCGGTTTATGTTGCTGGTGGTTTAGAAGAGATAAGGCTACATCTGTTGCGCCGGTTTGTATTACTTTTTTATTTATACAGTATTTTAACACTTTTCCTGAACTTGTTAATTTGCTTTAGACAATGTGTGTTAATTTAAAGAATATGTCTAAAATAAGGTTTTGCATCGGTATCCGTTTGACTGATTATGATAATATCAAAAGGTAGTAGCAGTAGTTAGTCTAACAAATATATTGGAAAGTTTTCATTAATATCAACCTACATGTAGCAACTATTCTGTAATGTAAATGTTAATGCATTACCTCCCCTGAACTAATGTAGACGTTCGTTAGAAAAACAGAAATTACTCCAAACGAACTATTCCTACTTTTTTTCCCATAATATTTTCAACAATTTATCTATCTGATACAAATCGAAACATTTTTTTTTCTTCATTTCCACACAGACAAAACCAACAGATAACTTTATAGAGAAGGATGCACGAATTCCCACTTTTAAAAAGAACAAGGACACTTCTGGACGTCTGAATGCCTCAAGCGCTTTTCGTAGCGAAAACGACGGTCTTGTCGTCCCGCGCTCTTTTAGAAAAAGAGCATCTTTATTGTCTAAACCAGACACTCACACTATCCCTCACACTAACGGCGTCCTCGGCAAGAAAGACATTCATATAAACCATACTCCAGATGGAATACTTTCTAGGAACGTAAAGAAGAAGCTTGAAAAGTCTAAGTCGTCTACTGGTCAAAACAAACGACGTGCCAAAAACACTATTAATTCAACAAATAAATTATACAATTCGGACCAAATACACTTGATTAAAGCTGAAACACCAGTTGAATATAAGCAAGCACGCCCGACGGTCCGAGAAAGAGCCGCTGTGACAAGTACAAACCCACCACTTACCACACCTAGCATTCTAGTAACACAGACAGATAGTGAATCTAAACATGTTAGCAAACGAATTAACACTGTAACACGAATGGATACAGATGTGTGTATTAGAACGTTAGATATAACGAGTGTTCCTGACGAAACGATTGAGTTAGACGATTGGTATCCGCCCATGGTTGATGAATCGTCGTTAGAAAACTCATTTGAATTAAGTAATGACGAGAATGAATTGGTTGACAACTTTAGGGTCAACCGAATATGGATTGGTTTTAATTATAACGACATTTTCCCGTCTACGAAAGGTACACGTGTTAGTGAAGTGTGATAAAATTATTTAAAAATAAAATCTTAATTCTGTTTTGTTTTATTTTGTTTTGTTAACCTTAGATAATTGAAATCCGAAAACAACGTACTGGACCTTTAATTCCAGAAAAAACTTACAAAGGTGTTGGACAGTCTAAAAGAGGTATCCAACTCTTCACCTGATTCGAACCTGGTGACCCGTTTTTCGAAATATTTACTATATCAGAGTATCCAGATTCGCAAACCAATTAAAGACTACTCCTACCTCCGTAAAAAGTCAAATGGTGTCCGATTAAACTCGTTAACTCAACAAATGCTACTTGTACACCCGTAAATAGCCGAAATATGGTCCGACTTAACTCGTTAACCCAGTATAAACTACTCGTTCTTCCGTAAATAGCTATAAATGGTACGTATCTGGAAAACCTCGTGAAGCTTACCCGTGCTTCCATAAATAGCCGAATATGGTCCGATTAAATTAGTTAACCAAAGACAATTGCCTTCTCGTGCTTAAATAGCCGAATATGGTCCCCAATAAACTAGTAAACCCAAAATAAAAACTACACGCACTTACGGAATTAGACGAATATGGTCGGTCCTACTTCTATTCTTTATTCAATTTGGCATACGAATCGCGAAATCGCTCAACGTTGATGAAATTAATTTTCTTAACCCTTTCTCAGATGTAGCCGACCTTTGGAAACAGTGCGACAAAAGAAGCACTGGCTCAAACTGTGCAGCTCTTCATTATCCAACAGTGTTTTAATTCAATCCAAAAGTTGGTCAAAAGTATGCAACATGTGTCCATAGTTGTTTACACACGCAGACGACCCTTAAAAATTATGACATAAATGAAAGGTCACCCAATAAATGTCCCTAGTTCCCGCTGTTCCCCCTTGTAAGCACTAGATCTCGATACCAATAACCTTGTACTGAACTGTGTATACATATATGTATGTTATTATGGCGTTAATGTATTTCCGTTATATTCTTTTACAAACAGTGATACAAATGACACACAAGTTAAATTTGATGAATATGGATTAACGTCATTATAATGTACATAACTTTACAAAAAATAAGGTCAGGATCAGGTCAATATCACCAAGTAATACCTATACCATACTACTGTTACATTCTCAAGTTAGATATTATAGTCGATCATAGTCGAAAGTTCGACAAAACCGGTATAGACTCTAGAGTCTTATCACTCTTTCTTATGATTTAAAAGAGTCTTGTCAGACGAAAGGCGTCGTGTTACTGCTTCGTTTTGGTATCCCATAACCCTCCCTTTACAACATACAGATGTAGGTTTTGTACTTTTAAAACAATGTGGTAAAACGAGAAACGTTCATAATAAGCATGTAATCATGTTGTCATTTTTCAACTCTTTTCAATAAATTTACTTTAATTTTTAGATATTTCTCATAGTTTTCAAAGTCATCTGCTGTAGTTATGTTGCATGTAGAAATGGATCAGAAACACATGGCGACAATCGTACCGGAGGATGCAGAGATGTGAAAAGTCGCCGGTAATAGTATCTCTCCGCGATAAACTATAACCATTGATCGCCTTTGAGAAGGTGCACAGTGAAGATACTGTTGCCAATTGTACGGCTGCAGACTTCCCGAAGTCGCAGTTAATGAGTTATGCGCATGTCCAATAAGATAACATTTTCCTGATGCGGCTCAAATGTAAATATTGGAACTACATAAATGGATGTTGCGTAAAAAGTTGGAATTGTTGCCGTTTTCAACATTATTTATTAAGGTTATACCTTTACGTCGTAAGACCAATACATTAGTCGTAAATCATTAGAAATACTGATACATTAATCGTATTGAAACACCGAACAATACATTAGTCGTAAATCATTAGCAATACTGAAACATTAATTGAAACACCGACCAATACATTAGTCATATATAAATATGAATTAATTAATTGTAACAGCAATCAATACATTAGCCGTAAGTAATTAGAAATACTAATACATTAGTCGTATTGTTATCCCGACCAATACATTAGTCGTAAATCATTATCAATACTGATACATTAATTGTAACAGCAATCAATACATTAGCCGTAAATCATTAGAAATACTAATACATTAGTCGTATTGATACACCGACCAATACATTAGTCGTAAATCATTAGCAATACTGATACATTAATTGTAACACCGACCAATACATTAGTCGTATTGTTACACCGACCAATACATTAGTCGTAAATCATTAGCATTACTGATACATTAATTGTAACAGCAATCAATACATTAGCCGTAAATAATTAGAAATACTAATACATTAATTAACGGTATTGTTACACCGACCAATACATTAGTCGTTAATCATTAGAAATACTGATACATTAATCGTATTGTAACACCGACCAATACATTAGTCGTAAATCATTAGCAACACTGATACATTAATTGTAACACAGGCTAATACATTAGTCGTAAATCATAAGCAATACTGATACATTAAGTGTAACACCGATCAACACATTAGCCGTAAATCATTAGCAATACTGATACATTAATTGTAACAGCAATCAATACATTAGCCGTAAATAACTGTTACATTAATTAACGGTATTGTTACACCGACCAATACATTAGTCGTAAATCATTAGCAATACTGATACATTAGTTGTATTGTAACACCGACCAATATATTAGTCGTAGTAAACTTTTAAAAAGAAATTTGAAAAAAAAACCAGTTGCTTTTCTGTCGACATGAAATGATTAAAAGGTTTCAGAAATAACTTCAACTATATATTTGTCAAACAATGCATCCATTTAACACAAATAAACAAACCTCGTGGCTAATGGGAACAGTAAACATCCGCACCCGCGCAGTCTGATATGCATCTAAATTGATTTCTATTGTGAACAGAAGCATACGTTCCATCTGCAGTAAATGATAGGTCTACACTGTAACCTATTAATTTCGTAACCGGTAAAACCCGCATTCACGATATTCGTATGTTTTGACAAATAAAAAAATACTAAGAACTAGAGAGAAAAATTAAATTAAATTCTTTCTCGATAAAGGAAAGAAAACAAGAAATCTGACACGTGATAATTTGCGTGTAATTGCACTCGTTTTCTATTTTTAAAATGATATTTTCTCAACCGGTAGTAAACACATCCAAATGTGACGTCATTGCAACGAAAGTAACGTCATTGTAAGGCAAGTAATAAATAGTTAACAAAAGGAAAACGACAGGAATGGTAGGAAAAGATAGTTTGACTCGTCAGAAATGGATTTCATTCACTGCAAGGACTTTATGAAGGGTAAGTCGACTATTCTTTTGTACCTTATAGTTATTTCATGGATTTTATATTGTAAATATTTCAACGGAAGTTATCGTTCGTTACACTGGCCTCGGATATTATTTAAACTGAAAAGGACGAGCAATTCTGTTTCTGTATCGACATAGCTTCATTTCAAGGTAGGATATTTATTATATCAATAATTTGCTTAAAAATATAACTTCATTTCTAAATTATTTGTTAGTATCTGTTGAGAACCGTTCCACGATGCTTTCGTCAAATCGCGTGACGTCACATCGTGTGTATTGATTTTTTTCTGTATCTGTTCCACGATGCTTACGTCACATCGCGTCACGTCACATAGTGTGTATTGTTTTTGTCTGTATCTGTCATTTGAAGCCGAAGCCGTCTTGTCAAATGTTGACCCCACTCAAGGAAATAGCTAAACTATCATATCTTCGACTGTCTAGTTGTATTTACTTTAAGACTTTTATTAATATATTGAAGTAAATGTAGTAAACAAACAAAACTTCAGTCAATGAATTTCTGAAGGCAATTATTTGCCTTCAATATACTTTTTTTTTTTTTACATTGTACAGTTTAACAGTTTATGTCTATGACCTAGCATTTGTCAAATCATGAAAGTATGGCCAGAATCAGTTCACCCTGGTTTTGAGGTATACCTAGTAAATGTCTTAAGCCATATATCCTCCAACCTGAAAGAGAGGAAAACACTTTCATGCCTCCAAATGAGTCCATTGATTTAAAGAAATGATGTCATATGTGGACTATCAGTAACACATATCAAACACATAACTTTTCATTCAACAGGCTGAATTTCTAGTAGTTTCAGCTTTTTTTATCCAAAATTTGTTTATTGATCAAACTCAAATGAGTCCATTGTTTTAAAGGAATGATGTCATATGTGGGCTATCAATAAAACACATTACTTTTCTTTCAACTGGCTGCATTTCTAGTAGATTCATCTTTTTTTTAACCAAATTATGTTTATTGATCAAACTCAAATGAGTCATGATTGTTTTAAAGAAATTATGTCATATGTGGGCTATCAGTAAAACACATTACTTTTATTTCAACAGGCTGAATTTCATTTGTTTTTATCCAAAATGTGTTTATTGATCAGATTGGACAAACTTGTTACTTAGAATTTCAACAATATTTCCACTAGGTTATTTTAAATACTCTGCTGCATGTATGTATTCAAACCACATTTATAAAAGATTCAACATCTATTGACAGCACTATTTTCATACTTGGGAGCACAACAACCAATGATGTCATAGAACTGTTTTTCAACAGAAAGGGCTATATTATAAATCATAATTAAGTCAGTTATAAGTCACCCAGTGACCTCACATAAGTGTTCTGTCCTCTGATATAACTGAAATACCACCGAAATGTATATCTTTTCTGTTTTCTATGTAATTTATTGTGAAATTTATCTATTTTTCTGTGTGAAATTGTATAATCTATACAATAGAAATGGTAAAATTTAAACTAGTATACATTCGTTGTAACAAAAAAAAATCTTATACTTTACTGGTAATAAAATTATACATATTTTCATGAACTGCTGCTCAAAGTAAAAACCTATACTGTAGTTTAATGGTAGAACACCAGGTCCTGGTCTAACAAGAGTTCTGAGTTCAAATCTCAGCAGGTACATGATTTGAAAGAAGCAACTAAACTTAACAATTTATACATGAAACAATTATGTTGTGGGGAGTAGTCTTACTTAAACACTTATTACATTTTTATCCTGGCTTCTAGTAAAAATAGTTTACTCCCGGTACCCTTTTCAAAAGCTTTTATAATTGCACAATAACAATTAAAAAAAAAGGAAAAGTTATCATCATTGATAACTCTGAGAATCTGTACATGTTCAAGGTCTGATAAGATCTTTCACTATCCACTTTTTTTTCAAACGACATATATACATACATAATCAGTTGTTCAGACACTAAGTCTGGAACTTATTAACAAATAACCTGATGCTGTTTCATGTTTTACAAATTAAAGACCAGAAAAGGAGATAGGGGTTCAAAGGGAAATGTTGTTGAACAGGAACATATATTGTTCACTTTGGATATGTTCATTTTGAATCAATTACACCATTCTGACAATGTATTCAGATTAGTGACAGAAATCAAGTAATTTACATCAGGCAAGGGGCTAAACTTTACCCTTTCCAACATACATCAATATAAATGGGACTTTATAAATAAAAACATTCTTCAATGCCTTCTAGTGTTGTTTTCCATCAACATCCTTGGAAATCTTACAATCTGTTACAATTCTGACCTAATAAAAAATAAAACAGATATGTACAAATTAATTAAACTTAAATGCATGATAAGTTTGGTTTTTTCAATATGTTTTTCAAATTCTGTTTGGTAACTTTCTACAATTTGCCTATTAATTTGTTTCTTGTTGTGGGACTGACAGTGCTTTATTAATTGTTCTTGCTTTCACACGACCTAGGCTTTGCCTATTAACATATTAATAAAGTAAATAAATATCTCACATTTTGTCTAGGAATGTAAAGAAGAAGCTTGAAAAGTCTAAGACGTGTAAGATAATTGGAACCTGTCGTCTCTAACCTTGAATCCAGACTAACAAAATAGGCATTTATGTTTTATTGTTTTCATTGATTGGAGTGTTCAAATAATGAATATTATATGCCAAGATAAACGTTAAAGGGGGTAACAATGAAATCATTCGTAGCACGAGAATAAAACATACATGATTAATTGAATTAAAAGGAAAAATTAATCGTCCCTGGGTGGGCTCGAACCACCAACCTTTCGGTTAACAGCCGAACGCGCTAACCAATTGCGCCACAGAGACAACTGAAGCAGAGAGGATTTGATAATATATATTGCTATACTGTTACAAAATCTAATGCATTGCAAGCGCCTGAATGAGTAGGAGTGAACAAAACGCTTGTTGATTTCTGCTAAATTGTGCAACGTTTTTTGGGAATATTTGATCTTTTTCATTGAGGTTTGGAAGACAAATTTCTCCTGTAAGTATTTCTTAACCGTTGTCCTTATTAGTAACTAGCAGAATATTCTATTGTCATTATCGTTACCGTTGAAAAGTTACCCTCGCACTTATTTCAAAGTTTAATATTGCCGGTATATGATCTATGTTCGGATTGACCAGTTCGCGGATACCTTAACTTTCACTTTTCCTCTTTAGTAATATTATATTTCTTATTTATTAATTAAATGGTAATTTTACGATAAGAAAAACAACCACAGTATTCTTTTGCAAGCGAAAACATAGATCTTGACGAGCAGGGTGATCTGAATCTACAATTTTCGCGAAAGCCTCCAGGTTTGTTTTCCTGGAAAACGGAACAAAATCAAATATTTCTTGTTTGATTTAAAATGGTTTTGAGTCTCAAGTATTGTGAAATTTGATTGAAAATAATGCTTTAGACTAAGACATTATGGAATTTCCATAATCTTTCTAAACTGTTTTACAAATTTGCATATGCATATACTGATGCTGAAGGGGTCGTTGTCGTATCAGGTACTACACTATGTACCCGAGGTACATATATGTATACACAAGTGTTCAAGAACAATAATGTTTCTACATAACCGTACCGCTGCGCTCCATAAATGTACCCCCAGACAGGAAGTCACGTTCATTCATGAATGTGGTATTGTCGTAAAAGCAGGACAACGGTTCAACTCGCGCCATATGTCATTGAGCCATTGAGGTGCGCGTGACATCAGGTCATGACATCGGGTCGATCGCATCACTATTGTTAACGGCATTGTTGAAGTAAAACTAATCAACACAATGGATGTCGGACATGATGAATTGTTGACGTATCTTGAAAGCCTGGTGGTGTATAAGTTGGCGAATGTAGTAAGAAAGGGGAGAGAACTCGGAAAAAAGGTGACAGTAGAAAAAGGAGAAAACGGATTTCTGTTGGACCGGATTGTCCTTGCACCGGTTGTTGATCGTGAACGAAAACAAAAACATAGTTGTAAGATCCATGTCTCCGATCGTTAAATTAAATACTTTTCTCACCGGCCTGCATCACCCCAACACTAAACAATCTTATATAAGTGTAAATATATGACACTCTAATAATGATCATTAGGTCTGGTTGTTCACATGGCGCATCCCACTTACGGCAGTTTACGACATTCAGTTTACGACATTCTTGTATTTTATCGCGTGGTTTCATATGCTGCCTGCGGTGCAGGTACGTTTGTGTAAACACAGGGAACATATTATATGCTGAGAAGATACAGGTCTGGTACACTTGTGTATACATATAATATGTACCTTGGGTACATATGTGTAGTACCTGATACGACAACGACCCCTTCAGCTACACTGATGATACATACACAATGACAGGGGTTTTTTTCTGAAAAAGGGGAAGGGGCCTGGGGCCTTTGAGAAGGGGAAAATTTCGCGGCGTTTTAGAAAAAAGGGGAAAAATTGTAAACTAGTATAATGTGCATGTTTAAGGCCATCTGTCTATTTTTCATGTTCTTGAACTCCTCCACTAGATTGTCATAATCCAGTTCACTTAAACTATACCACTGTCAAGGGTCGAAATTAGCAAGATTTTCTACTTGCATTTTTTCGCAAGTGCTATTTTTTGTTACTTGCTAAATGAGAAAACAACTTATTAGAACTTTAACTTTAAGCAACACAATGTGAACTACAATAGTGCAATACACTGTTAATTATGGTCAATCATGAATGTAATGTAAACATGGTCCAAAACATGCTGTGAAAAGAAGCTGCTGAGACTGTCAGATATACAACATAGTCTAGAAACTGTGTTTCAATTTCTGGCTCCATATGGCAAAGTATGGGGTCTTTTCTGAATTAGTCAAGACAACATCCATCTTGTCACAGCAGTTTTTGGGTCATATTCTCTAAGGGCAACACCAGCAACTTCAATTCTCATCAAAACATCAAGTATTTCAGCACCAAGCCTACACCTAGAGTCAAATTGTATTCTGTTCATTGTGGAAAGATAAATGAGATTTAAGCTAATGTTCAAAAGTTAAATATGAAGAAAAAAAAGAGGGGAATTTATATTTTTAGGGGAAAAACTATGCTTATTTTCCGGGGGGAAGGGGCCGTTAAACGGCCTCTTTTATATAAGGAAAAAAACCCCCTGAATGATGACATGAAATGACTGCATGCATACTTGACATGATACTCCTTCATAGAACTATGGCAAATATGCTAATTTTCATATTGTAATTTATTATTATCGTGTAACGTCTTTCTCTTTCATTTCAAATCCTTTTAACAATTTTCAATTATGACGATAAATGTGGTTGGAACATTTCATTGGTCAAATCTAGTGATTGCAATATATATGTCAAACCAAAAGTTAAATATGGGACCAAATTTAACTATATATCTAGCGTAAAATGTAAGCAAAAAAGATCTCACTCACATTTTTGTGTGCTTTAATCCAGTTTTAATGTAGCTATTATTTTCTGTGACATGTTTGACCTACTTCAGTTAAATGTCATTGATTTGAACTGATGGTTATCAAATACTAAATTTTGGTTAAATTGGAAAGAAATTATTGTAGATTTTATGCATACAGAAAATATAATGAGTTGCCAGTTGGGGACATTAAGTTTAATCTATGCAACTTAGTTTTGCAAGGAAATAAGCTGGCAAATGATTCAAATCTTTCGTTGATAGGAAGGGAATTTTCATGGATTTAAGTGGTAAATTGGTGAATGTAGGACAACTCGCCAAAAAGACAATTCATACCAAATCTGAGACAACTCGCCCCAAAGTATTATAACCATATATGTTTATTGCAGAGGACCTGTTCTGAAAGGTTTGTTATGAGCAGTCTTCCCAGACTGACAGGGGCCTTGAGGGCATATACAGGCCTTGACGTAGAACAAACACCAGGCCATGTTGAACTACAGAGAAAAAGGCAACTAGTGACAAAGACGAAAACCTTAGTAGAGGGTAAAACACAATAAATTGTTTACTTAGTTTCCTTTCATTGAGTTGTTGACCCTTTCCCTGAAACAGAGGGCATCTAGCACCTTATTATTATTCCCTCGCGACAAGGTCATCAAGGGTATATAGGGATCTGGCCCCAGTGTTTCAACAACAACATGGCTTCATGTTCATCCGTTTTTTATGAAACTTCACACTCATGTTCACTAGCATTTCCTCTTGTAAGAATTCATTATACCCCCAGATACATAGTATATAGTGGCTATATAGGAGTCACGCTTGTCGGTCGATCGGTTTGTTGGTTTGTCGGTCTGTTGGTCTGTGGACATTTCTTGTGAACACTATTTCTCAGCAACCCTTGGTCAGAATTCAATATAACTTATCAAGAATGATTGATACCAAGCCTAGTTGTGCATATTGTAGGTGTGTTGCACTGGAATTATTTTTAAAGGAGTTATGGCCCCTTGAATTTCTCATACATATGTATATTGTCAGCTGGGGGTATTCATCACCTTCAGTGATATTTCTAGTTTTCACTGACTTAGGTCAAAGTTCAAGGTGACAGTGACTTCTAAACGTCTGTACAAAACAATGTCATCGCTCTAGCAATTTTATTTCTTATCAGATTGTTATAGAATGAACACAAGTTTTCTCCATTGTTGCCTGTTGTACAAGTTCATGTTTCATTAATCTAGGTCATCAGAAATTCACTGTGGTCGAGTGGTTAGTGTCGGGTTCGTTACCCAGTTGTGGCACGACAGTCATGGTGGAGTGCTCTTGGCAAGCTAGCCTGGTACTGGTTTATTTACCCAGGGATCATGAATAAATATGTGAACTGTCGCTGTGATATAACTGAAATAATGTTGAAAACGGCGTAAAACCCTGATAAAACAAATAAAATGTAGGTCAACATCACAGAGACCATTATACTTCTGTACAAAATAATGTCATCGCTCAAGCCACATTATTTTTTATCAGATTGTTATGAAACTTAAATCATATGTTCAAAAGCATCACCTCTTGTACAAGTTGGCGTTACACCAACCTAGGTCAGAGATCAAGGTCTTTCATTTGTGGACAAAATTCCTTCATACTAAGTGTTAAGAGAGCTTGGAGGGGTTCAGGTTTAACCTAGCAAGTTCAAAGGTCAAGGTCACATACTTTAATATGTCTGGATGATACAACTTCATTGCTATAGCATTTTCGTTTGAGGACAGAATTCCTCCATACTTCATGCACTGGTTTATTTAATTCATACACTGGTTTATTGTCAAGTTAGCTTGGAAGGGTTCCCATTTCACTGACCAAGGTTAAAGGTCAAGGTCACAGTGACTATAATACATCTTTACAAAACAACACTGCAAGGGGATTTGTGTCGTATGCGATGTTCTTAATTGTTATAATTTTTGCAGCAGACAATTTTTGAAAAAATTATGAACAAAAGCAGAAATTACTCAAAACAAGCAATTTCCATTTCTCTTTGTTTAACAATATATTAAACTCTTTAATAAAATAAAACTTATTCAATTTAGGTGAAACATTATTTTTTTCTCATTTATTTTCTAATGAGAAGAACATTAAACCATCAGGTAAGAGGTTAATTTGGAGTGATCCATCACAGATCTTATTAGTCGCCAGGCAGAAGCCCGCGACTTCTATTTTTAATAGCTTTTCGGAAATTACATGGGAGGGCGGCTTATTATTAGAAAGAAACAAATCTAGATGATTTGAACATATTACAATTGTGGTTGTTTACGAACACTAATAAATGACACATCTAAAATGAAATAAATATTCCGATTTTTTAATGTTTGCAGTTTTTTTTTATTTCACTCGCATTTAAGTTTTTTGTCTTATTTACGAAGACAAAAGTGGTCCCTTCAAGACGTGAACCAACACCCCCTAATGCAGACTCTTATGTGTCATCATTGAGGTCAATTTCGGATTCTCCTTTTAATAGCAATTTTAACTTACTAAATGTTGTTTTCATGTTCAAAGAGATGCCTTGATTTGTGTAGAATTCATTTAATAATGTTAATCCATGAATATCTAAAGTAGGAACTGTTTCTAAGCTAAATATAGACCCTATTCTGTTGTGTAGGTTCGTGACCTTTAACATCGATTTTCGCGCATGCGCATTTCGATATGAAAAAGCGAGTGATATTATTTTATTTTAGACAAGTACAAGACGAATGTTTGACGCAAAGCGTCAAAGAGAAGCCGCAATATTTCGTTGTACATGTAGAAATAAGAAAAAAAGAACATTTTTAAATCCACAAACAATAGAACAATTTAAACTGTAGACGGTAATGCTGATATATTTCTCCTTTTGAAGACTTTTGTTTTCTTCAAATTACCTCCCTTTAAAGCAATACCAGGATATTTACCTTGTGATTCGAATAAGATTGACAAACATTGAAATTATATGAATGAATACTATTATTTAAATAAGTAACAACAGCAAAATTAAATTTAAGCCAAGATAAATGTGTACACATTTCGTTAATTTTTTATAGATACCCTAATGTATAGGTGAATATAAAATTTATAAGTAAATGTTTTCATTTCAACGTTCCTAATGTTTGAATAGACTAAGGAAAGTCAAGAATACATAAATAAATCAATGCAGTCTTTTCCGGCGACATTGATGCCTTGCATCAACTTTCTCTTGTAATGTATTGAAAACATCATTCTTCATAGCTGTATGAATTATTTGATGGGTATTTAAGGCTGCTTTAAACATCTAATTCAATCAGTTATACTCATATCCTGGTTTTTTTATCAAGCCTGGAAACTATAAAACTATGTAATTATTCTCTGTGCTCAAACTAAGACCTCTGATTGATCAATTTTCAAGAATGAATTAGCTTCTGAGCTATTAGATACTTGAGCACGGAGTTGCTCAATTAGAACCGATGCTTGTGGCACTGTTTTCAAAGTTTTAAAGTCTTTGAGCCTGATTGATATAAGCGATTTCTCCTTGTCCCACAATGTTTTCAACTTTTTATCTAACCCTTTCCCTTATACGAAAATTCTGCAGCAGACGACTTTGAACGTATTTTGTCAAAATATAGAAAACCTCCATAATTGAATGGATAACCTATGACAAAAAGTGGAAAACATTGTGGCAAAAGGAGAAATTGCACGTTTTGTGCAATTTCTTCTTTTGTCGCTATGTTTTCAAAAAGCTGTCTGCTGCAGAGGCGTCAGAAAGTGTCTATATGACGGAAAGGGTTAAAGTTACTTCCTTTTTTACAGATACCTTTGTTTCAAGGCAGTTTTGACAGTTAGATGGTTGTTATACAACCTTGCACCGTTAACAAGATTGTTGCTCTTCACTTTTTCTCAATTATTCAACAATTTTTTAATTCTTGTTTAATGTTCCAGGTTCTGGATGGAAAAAACTTACTGAGAGAATTGAGAAAGAAAGTGGTGCGGCACCCCAAGATGTAAAAAACGTTCTGAAAGACTTGCTTAAATGTTCCAGACAGATAGGTAAATCTGGATTCCAAATAGTTAATACATTGACATATAGATTAGAGTATTGAAATACCAGGGGTGTAGCTTCTTATAGACTAAGGTCTACCTTTTTTTGTTTGGAGCAACTCTTAAACTAACTAGCACTAAGGCTAGGAGATGTGCTTTGCCCGAGGATTCTCCTCTATGACCCCTGGAAGAAGAAGTTGTGTCTGGGATATAGAACTTTTGAAATTCTTTTTACAGAAAAGATTCTAAAGTTAATACACATGATTTAAATTTCAACGTTTTACCAAATATAAATTCAGTTGTTTAGAAAGGGGCTTTTAAATAGAGGTTTGTTTAATCATGGTGACACATTTTTTTCTCTCAATTTGAAATGAAAGTAGTTGAAATTAAAGATATTGTAGCTCTTAGCCTCAGATGTGTAGCCTGCATAATATGATCTATATGACATAAAACAGACCTGAAGGTTTTGAAATTATTGGCTATAACAGTAAAATAAAATACTTGTAAATTTGATATTTTGTCATCTATATTCTACAAAAAAAAAATTGTTACGCTTATTATCTGCTGGCAAACAAGGAAGATCCTGTTCAGAACTTCTAGAATCTTGATCTTTGGTGGTTACAAAGTTTTGAATGGCAGGACACATATAGTTTTTCTCTGGACAGTGAAATTAATATTCAATATAAAGCACATAATGTTAGTATTAGTTATGGTAAAATGATCTTATATTAAGAATAACTCGGGTTGAAATTATTGTGAAGTTAATTTCCAAATTCTTTATTCCCAACACTATTCAATGTTTATACATGTATTTGCATTTGATAAAATATTTACTTAATGTTGTAACAAATGATATCTGTTTCCTTTAATTAACCCTTTTCTCATATAGACGCTTTCTGAAGCATCTACAGCATTTTGAAGCCATGTTGACAAAAGAAGAAATTGCTCAAAACAAGTCATGTTTTCAACTCAATTCAATTATTGTACTTTCATTTAAAGGGAGTTTCCAATTTATTTCGGGTACGTTTTCAGTCGTCTGCTGCAGAGTTGTTGGCATGTGGGAAAGTGTTAAACCATAACCATTTACCAGATATAATGTTATTTAACCCTTTCCCTCATACGACAATTCTGCAGCAGACGACTTTGAACATATTTTGTTAAAATATAGAAAATCTCTATAATTGAATGGATAACCTATGACAAAAAGTGGAAAACATTGTGGCAAAAGGAGAAATTGCTCGTTTTGTGCAATTTCTTCTTTTGTCACTATGTTTTCAAAAAGCCGTCTGCTGCAGAGGCGTCAGAAAGCGTCTATATGAGGTAAAGGGTTAAGTCATCTGCTTATAAAACATCTAAAGAAAACATTGAAACATTTTGAAATTTAAAAAGCACAATTGTGATACAAAGTTAAAAGGTGATTACAGTTTCAGAAAAGGATAAATTGCTTGTTCTAACTTATAAAATAAGAGTGGAAAACATTGTTGCAAAAGGAGTCATTCTTCGTTTTGAGCACTTTATTCTTTCGCCAAAATGTTTTCAAAAGTCGTCTGCTGTAGATGTGTCAAAATGCATCTCCAGGTGGGAAAGGGTTAAATGAAGTTTGTATCAGGCAAAGGGTTTAAAGGTCAAATTCTATTTACAGTGGGCGAAACTGCAGAACAGGATGTGGTTGAAAGCTCAGCTGCATTCCTGTACCAAACCTTCAAATCTGTGGATAAAGTTGGTACAAAGGAAACCAACAGTCTGTGTGGCGTGTTTGGCCCGTTCCCTGCCTCCGCTGCTACAAAGACGTGTTCCATCGTGAACAGAATTACCGCATGGTTGTCGGATGATGTGACTGACTCCCTCAGAAATCAGGAGCGCGAGGAAGCTGAGGGTGCTGCCACTGTTCAGGAGTTTGGTAAAGGTATGGAATAATGGTGTTATTTGTAAGAAAAACAAACAACAACAACTTGTGTGTTTATTCTTTGACAATTCAACCCCAAGTTTGCAATGAGAACCAGTATTGACAGCAATGTTTGGTTAACTAGATATGCTGCAAACATAGTCTCTGGGCCCTTACACATACATGTAAGCATGTTTTGGTTTATTTTGTTTATATTTGTTTAACCCTTTCCAGAAACAACAAATATGTAGCAGACAACAAACCTCATGGCAAAGGTATGGGCACTCTCTATAACTGAAAGTATGATCATTGAATGTAGTTAAAAAAAACATTGTTGCAAAAGGAACAGTTGTCTGCTGCAGATGACTCATGAGTCAATATGGGTATGCAAGTTGGCAAGGTTAACTAAATAATTCTGGAATTCAAGCGTTGTATATCAATGCTTGAAAATATTGGTTGATTAATTGATTAGGGCTTAACACTATTTTCAATAATGTTTCAGTCATATCACTGGGCCAGTTTACCTATTCATGTGTTTTCCTAGCTTTCTCACACCAGTACTCCACACAACATACTTTCCAAGCAACTGGCTGCTTTTCCACATAGAGTGTTAGCCCATTGATGGAGGACGAATTACGCTTGTCACTGACTTTTGTCAAGCTTTGAATGAATGTATCTCAATCACCATGGCTCTACTATAATCAGAACTCTAGATAAGGGGCACTTTTCATGTTCTGAAATCCTTATTTGACATTCAAACCCTATGTTGTGGGTACTCAAAAGAATCGTCTCAGTGAGACGATTCTTTTGAGTACCCACAACATTGGATTTGGTTGAGTAATAAGAGAAATATTGTTGGGAAAAGACCTGTTCACTCCCTCTTATCCAGTCCTTTGTATAATGTTGCAGGTATAAAGTTTACAAATCCAGCACCAGACTCGGTGGATGATCTGTCAAGTTCCGAATCCGAGGATGATAACAAACGTGAAGTTAACTTGCAGTATTCAACATCAGAGAAGAAACAGACAAACAAAACAGCAAAGTCTACGGAGAAGGAGTATGATGCAACATGGCTAAGGCAGGAGATAGGGAAGTACTTTGGGAGTGGTACAACAGAGTTAGGTCTGAGTGTTGATGATTTAACAACGACAGTGTTTGACGTCCTGACTTCATCGAAACCGGATTCAGAATTACAAAATGAGGTGTGTATTATTTAGCCTTATTACTTGATACACATGCCGTAATTATGATTCCTTTTGAATTTACACTCATCTTTGATTTGCTGTAACCATTTATCCAATATGATATTTTTTAGTTATCTGATTTGTATGATAACATCTGAAGAATTTTTATTTATTTTTAAGAAATTTTTGTATTCAGTGAGTCGGGAAAACACTGTTGGAAAAGAGAATAACTTCATTATAAGCATTTTCTACTCTTCCTATGTTTAACATATGAAGCATTTTTATAGTTGTCTGCTTTGAAAACATAAAAAGGAAAATCAAGGAACATTTGAAATTCATCTGCTACAGGGGCATGTAAAACGTCATTTGTGATTGGTTAAGGGTTGGTTTATGTTAAATCTTTTCTAATGAAGTCACAGATGTATTTAAACTTTTTCTTACAGCTATTTGAGTTCCTGGGTTTTGACAGATTTGAACTGATCCAGAGTCTGTTACAACACCGTGATAAAATACTGAATGTCTTAACAAAGGAGGAGACTTCTATGGCAATGATGAAAAGTAGGTTCCCATTTTATTTTAACCTTTACCAAAATAAAATAAAACATGGAATACCTAGGGAATATTATGTTGCAATACTGGTTTTGGTATTGTACTATGAGGGGAATGGACAATTGATATCTTGCGTGATCAAAGGTGAAGAGAGATGTCAAATTTTCCCAGCTTGAGTGATCAGTACAAATCCAGATATCGCTACTGTAACATAAATTTCCTTTTATTATATACCTTGTATAATTTTTATTTTAACCCTTTCCCTCATATAGACGCTTTCTGATGCCTCTACAGCAGACGGCTTTTTAAAAACATAGTGACAAAAGAAGAAATTGCTCAAAACGAGCAATTTCTCCTTTTGCCACTATGTTTTCCACTTTTAGTCATAGGTTATCAATTCAATTATAGAGATTTTCTATTTTTTGACAAAATATGTTCAAAGTCGTCTGCTGCAGATATGTCGTATGAGGGAAAGGGTTAAGACAGAATAAAGGAAAAATCACATATTTTAAAAACCGAAATAACACAATTTACACATGAAATTAAACTTTATGATTGGCGTGTGAACCTCATTTTGAATGACGTAAATTCATATTTCAATGATGTCACATCATATTTCAGTGACATACCATTGCCATATTTGGTACTTTTTTTTACCTAGTAATATACGGATTTTAAATCCGTCATGTTTTAATTGGCATGACAATCTGCATTTATTTGTGCCAGAAATGTGCAAGGATATAAAAAATATATATATAATTACATTTTTCATTAAATTTTGTGATTAGGTATATTTTGAATATTTGGAAGACTCAATATTATATTGACTTGTACATTTTTTTCTTAATCATAATAAATCTTACAGGTCACATTCTAATGAGTTGAAATAATACAGTGTTCTAGTGGTTTATAAATAAGCCTCCTCAGGCAAAAGAGAGGTCTCACTTCATCTCTGTTTTGGCATCGCCTATAATAGGTTTGTTGCTCTGAAACAAGTGGGGCTACACTTCTAGTTTCTCAACTTCAATAACATCAAGGCATCTAGTACAAGTAAGAGGACAGTGAAGGCTCTGTCAAAGTTGTGCATTTGCATAGCTGAGTTTTCATTGTTTGTAAAGGAATTGCATATGTACAGCTAAGTTTTCATTGTTTGTAAAGGAAGTGAGACCCCTTTTTTCCTGATGCAGTTTAACCATTTCCCACATACAACAAATTTACAGTAGACGACTTTTAACAGATTTAGTCAATATGATGCAACACTTTAAAGTTGAAAAGATTGTGGCAAAGGGAGAAATTGCTCATTGTGAGCAATTTCACCTTTAGATACGAGGTTTTCAATAGTTGTCTACTGCAGAGGCATCAGAAAGCGTCTGTATGAGGTAAAGGGTTAAGTAAAGAATTGAGTATACAAGATTACGCTCTTCACCTGACTAATATGTTTATGATGTTTCAGGACCCAAACTTGAAGGTGCCGCCAGCAGGCCTGCGTACGGAGCCCAAGTCACCGTTCAGGTAGGTTTTATCACATGTTTACTATACAAGACCGTATGAGTCCTTTCCCTTATACAGAAGAATTTGGACAACTGCAGCACATTTTTAAAGACACACTATGAGCCTTTCACCCCAATGTTTTGAAAAGTCAGTTTCTACATAATTAGGTATTACAAGGCAAGTTTATCAGTTAAAGGGTTAGGCTGTTAGTCTTTCCCAACTTGAGTATATGCAATGATTCTGCGGAAGAGTGCTATATTGTGAGAAAAGGTGTATGATTCGGTCATGGGCCTAATGTTCTACATTATTATTAGCTACCTGGGAATTTGTCAAATAAGAACATAGTTATGTTGTCTCTCTGTCGTTGGCATTTTTTTCAGGGTTACCAAGATACTTAACCAGACAATTATGAAAACATGTTGAATTTCTCTGTAAATGTAATTGTGTTTAATGAAAGGAGTTGAATAAATTGAGGCAATTTCTCATTTTGTCACAAAGTTTTCAGAAGCCTTCTGCTTCAGATGCGTCTATCTGCGTCAAAGGGTTAAGCCTTGCTTTTAATTTTTGATAAGAGTTTATAACTACTGAAGTATTTTTGGTACATCTTTTTTTGAGACATTTTTGCCTAGAGTAATACCCTTAAAATGGCATAAACCCAACCATAAGTTTAACCTTTAAGCTTGGTCAAGGTTTTGCTTATGAATTGTTCTCTAGGCAGCGAACTCTGTTGTCTACTGACAACTCTTGTTATATTCAGTCTAAGCAAGAGAAAGAACTGTTGTTTAACCTTTAAGCTATGTCAAGGTAATACTTTAGTCTCTAGGCAGGGAACTCTTGTTATATTCCAGTCTAAGCAAGAGAAAGAACTGTTGTTTAACCTTTAAGCTATGTCAAGGTTATACTTTAGTCTCTAGGCAGGAAACTCTTGTTATATTCCAGTCTAAGCAAGAGAAGGAACTGTTGAAGCAAATGAGAAAAGAAGATAAGAAGATGATGGGAAAAGGAACTTATCAAGAGGAGACGGATAAAACATTTAATCCGTCAGAAATGAGAGCTCAGAGGTATAATGTTTGCTATTTAAGGACGGGGGAGAACAAATTGTGAATACCCTTTCAAACATGTGGATGTAGAATTTTAATACAGAGTTGAAAACATTGAAGACAAAGGAGAAATGTTTGTACCAAGTAGTTCATTGTATTTTACAATATTTGAAAAAATTATCTGCAGCAAAATGCTTCAGCAGTCATTGATTAATATGTCAGAGAGAGAATAGAGTGAAACATTTCCTTTATGTAATCAATGTTCACACCTGATGCAACTTTAATGTAAATGGTTTATGTGTACCTTATAATAATATATCTATAGGTGCTACCTATTTACGAAAAAACAGTAAGATGATTGTAACAAAAATTAAAGAGCATACTTTGGCAATAAAAATGATTTATAAGTAATTGACTAGACGATAATAATGTTAATCTCATGTTTTTTGCATGATCACAAAATGTTCAGAATTCGTTTTGCTGACATCTATTATTACGAACAGAAAATAATAAAGTAAAGACTTTCAGAAAATCAATGAATAACATTTATAATGATAACCTGTATTATGGTAAAGAAGCAAATTTCAACAGCCCTTTTCTGATGCCATCTGGCAACTACCTTTTTAAACCAGTCAATATGACTGGAACTAGTTATGTAAGAAGTCACATTTCTACTTAACCCTTTCGCTAATAGAGACAGTTTCTGACTCCTTTGCAGCGACTTAGGAAAAGATTGTCGCCAAAGGTACAATTGCTCAATATGTGAAAGTTGTCCTTTTTCAACAATATTTGATAAATAATTATACTTTGTATGAGTGAATCTATAGTTCATGCATAGGAATTTGGGGTATTTAATGTTGATACCACTTTTTTTGCGGGAAACGAAGTCGCTCCATTTGACGTTACGCCAAATGAAGTGTTACGGAAATGACGTCATGTCGTTCTTTGGCTACGGTACAGTCAAAATTTTTGTTCTGACATCGAATTGCGGTCCTTTATTTAAAAATTCAATTTATTTTTTAACTTGTTTGTACAAAAGTTAGATCACACAAATATAACACAGCACTTTTATGACCTTAAATGTCGATTTAGATATTTTTTTTAAAGATTAACTAGACGACAATAATTTTCAATCTGGGTTTTATACATAACCAAAGTGGCGGCCCCCCTGGATTGGTGAGGGTCACTTTAGAAACCTTCATGGGTTATGAAAAAAACAAAAAAAACTTTAATTTGGTTTTAAACTATATTCTGTTCACAGCTTCTAGTCGAACTGAATCCAAATATTTGAGCCTTTTCATGCGAAAAGGAGCAAGTTTGCAATTCTGAACAGTGCTAAGATGTCATATATATGATTATTTTAGGATGCCGACTTAACAATGTGCTTAAGGGGGAAGGTTGACATTTTACAACAATTGGGACTGGACAATGTGAACGCAATAAAACTCGACCCTTACACTCTGTGCTAGGGCGAGTGTGTAAAACAAAGATAGATTTACTGTTAACTGATTTATTAATAGTGGAATAAGATTGGCCGTTGGGGTATAGCAATAACTGTGGACGGCGTGGTGGACAACACACTGAGTACTACAATTCTGATCGGGTCCATTCCGATAATTACAATATTAACCTCCAATCCATATCGGGTCCATTCCGATAATTACAATATAAACCTCCAATCCATCCTTAGTTTACTTTTAAAATCCAAAGGGCCTAAAAGCGGGGTCCACAAGAGATGCGCTACTACAAGACATCCATTGCTTGTTCTGGACAACCCTCTCCCCTAAAATCTAATGACATAAATTTGGAATGGCATATGCTTGATAACAGGGGGAGGCCACCTCACAAGGTTTCCGTCATTGTTGACATGCCATGCAAGGCAGCCCCCACCAATTCAAAGCTTCCCCCATCGACACCCGAGGCCCCGTTCCTGTTTAATGCAGAGTCCAGGCACCGAGGTCGGATGGAGGAGTGCCGAAGAAAAGTAAACAATTTTAAGTTTAAATATCCCAAAAAATCTTGGATCACCACGCCGTCCACTCACTGGCCGCAAGAATACCGCCACAGCAAATTTGGAACAAATTTGTCCCCCATTCTGAGAATTGGTTCGACTAAACTTTTTGTTTAAGGGCAAGTGGCACGTGGGCCGAAACCTCGTCAGATCCTAAATGGACGGGTGAGGGAGTGGAATCCGAATTAAAAAAGGGTACAGAGTTAAATTGGTTCTCAGGCAGACCCGTATCAGTTCCTAAAGTTTGTCTAAATACGGACTCAAAATCAACGAAATTAGTATTATTTATCAAGGGAACCTCACCTGATGCTGAAGCATCGTGGCTTGCAAGCGTCGCGGTTTCCACCGATACCGGATCATTCTGCCTTGTTCGTGTCCTCTTGGTAGGCTTCGTAGCCTGTTGAGTGCTTGCTCTTTTGGTATTTGGCATTGTCTTCAAACGATGACAGAAATTTACGTCGATAATTAAAGATATATAATTTTTTAATTCCGTGAACGGTCTTGCTTCGATAAATAGCGGAAGAAGAAGGCCGAAAAGTTGTGGTGACTGATTAAGTCAGAGTAATCCAAATGCCAACCTCATCTCGGTGATAAGGCGCTCATTCAGTGAGAATAGCAACAAGCATCTAGAAAACAAGATGCGGATGTAAACAACCAACTACATAAATGGTATAACATGAGTTAAGCAAATAGTCCCCGGCATGCATTTAATTCATGCCGGATCATACCTATCTGTCAGCCCCAAAACAAATGGGATTATGGCCATAGCCGTAATCCCGAATATATTGTCCAGACTGTGTTGATGTACAGGCTGATTTGGATCTACAATGTTCACAAGACTCGTACCTTTTGCCATTGTTGCTCCCGTATTTATCACTCATGTATTCTGTGAAGTGTCGCCATTATTCACTAATCCCAATACCCTTTAGTTTCGGGGGATCATAATTATAATCCATGTGTTGTCTGTGTGTGAATTTCTTCCTCCACTCCAGTTTCATGTTCACATTATTTCTTAGCAACTGCTTAAATTTAATGAACCTTTATGGGAAGCTTCACTACCAAGAGAAGATGTGTATATAATCACCTTGTTCAGAATCAACATATGCACTCCTCCACTTGTCCCCAGAAAAAGTCTAAATTTTAGACATGGCTTATCAGTCCTGGTAATCAGCTGTATTAATTAATTTGCCATTAACAGGGATTCTCTACTGGGCTACAGTCCCCCATTAGTTATCTCTGTCCGATTCATGACACCATCACAACATTTGCATTGTTTGGCAGTAACATTGCACTGTAGCTTTATCATTGCATTCAGTGTAATATAAAAGCGAAGTCATATTTGTGATTGCTGTTTCTTTTAGGAGCTTTTGAATAATCAATGCATAGATTGTTGTTTCCGACAAATATTTTACTTTATTACAATTGAGTAAATCTACTCTAATTAAGAATGTATATATTGTAATTACAAATATTACAAATATTACAAAAATATTGATACTAGAACATTTTGTTGTATTTCTACCAGAAAAATAATGAAAGATATCTCTTCGGATAAAAACACAGTTATTTAACACAGTTACTCAGGTTAAACCAGCAATGACCAGAGACACTAGTTTGCTTGAGTAATAAATCATGACCTGCTGTGCTACAGACACCGTATCTAATTTTATGGGCCTATTATAACAGTATTTAAGATTGGACCAAAAGTTGAAAAAATCCTATTTCTCGGGGATGTGTGGAGGAGTGTATGGATCCGTTCGAGGAGCATCCATTGGTTTGACTGATTTTCTTGTTTTGCAGGGAAGCAGCGTTGAAGTCAGCTACATCGGCACCATTGTTTTCTGGCAAAGGAGTACACACTCCAAGGGAGCGATATCCTAACGTGTTTGATAAAATGGAGGAGGCACGGCTCTCCTCGGCTTTTATTGGAGGAGTGAAAGTAAGAGCAATACCATTGTTTAGCTTCTCTCAAAACTCACTGACATATATATGTAAAATGGGTCTTTGTTCATGAAAAATGGATATTAATGTGATGTATGTATAGAGCTGGGGACATAGCTCTTCTATGCAGTTTGCATGAATCATGACAGTTTATCTAAATTTAGATTTCATGTTTAGGTTTTTTTTTATGCTACACTACAAAATTCGTGGCTTTTAAACTAGGAACGCTTATTTATCATCATCATCATGTTACTTTCTAATGCAAGGACCATAACTTTATCGTATATAAACTATGGAAACTTGGGCTTTGATGGTTAGAATACATATTCCCTCATTATAAGTTGCCTGAAGAGGGCAATAACTGGATCAGGCATTTTGCATGTGTTATTGATGTTCTCTAGAACTCAATAAAATCTGATGAGCATTTACACCTGAAGCGGATGCTGTGGTGCACAATGTTTTCAGGATGTATGTATAAAAACTAATCTATGTCAGTTAACCCTTTCCCTCATACGGCAATTCTGCAGCAGAAGACTTTGAATGTATTTTGTCAAAACATAGAAAATCTCCATAATTGAATGGATAACCTATGACAAAAAGTGGAAAACATTGTGGCAAAAGGAGAAATTGCACGTTTTGTGCAATTTCTTCTTTTGTCACTATGTTTTCAAAAATCCGTCTGCTGCAGAGGCGTCCGAAACCGTTTATATGAGGGAAAGGGTTAAAGGGTTAAGAGTTTATCCATCACATATAGAAGTCATGTGAGAAAAGTCTGAACAGCCTGGCTCTGTACTGTTTGCCAATTAGTCAATTTAGTTTTTTAAAACTTCCGACAACCATGGAAATAGCATGGATGAGTAAAGATTATTTATCTACACTTGTTTCATTGTATGTTAGATTTTATTTATGTAAAAGGGTTAATACATTTAACATAAATGTAACACAACTGTTTTAACAACGTCTATTTGCCGACTTATGGTGAAAAGGAGATAATAACACCATCAATTTGTTTTTCCTTTAGCATGATTCAAATATTGGTTTCTTCAAATGTTTTGTAGATGTCTCTTCCTTCCAACCTTAGCAGAGAAAACAACAAGGTGTTTGAGAAAGTCAATTTACCCCCAAGTGATGCGGCACCCACCAATGTAGGTGCTGAGAGAATTAAAATAGCAGACCTGGATGAGGTTAGTTGTTTGATTCATGTTATACCTATTCCTATTGACTATGACTTATGTATGAGTGTACACTTTGACATGTTAACCATGTTATACCTAGTCCTTTGACTATGACTTATGTATGAGTGATCACTTTGACATGTTAACCATGATATACCTATTCCTTTGACTATGACTTATGTATGAGTGATCGCTTTGACATGTTAACCATGTTATACCTAGTCCTTTGACTATGACTTATGTATGAGTGATCGCTTTGACATGCTAACCATGTTATAGACCCTCAACTTAACTGGAAACATCATGTTTAGCACACACGCTAAAGAAATGTAATTCGTTACTATACCTACTTCTAAAAATTAAAAAGTTTCTTAATATACATTCAAGGAAACGTTTCTTTAATACCTACATACTTCCTCACATTGACTTTTGTTGCACAACATGGGGCTCCTGCAGTCAAAATCTGCTTGATAAAATGTTCAAAAACGTGCTGCACGTGTAATACTTGACAAGCCATTTGATGCATCATCAGAAGAACTTTTCGAACAATTATCCTGGATGAAATTTCAAGCAAGAATAGACTATAAAAAAGAAATTATCATCTACAAATCATTAAATGAACAATGTCCTGAATACCTCGGTGACAAATTCAAATACTGCCAAAATAAAAGTCTAAGATCCTTTGATAACAAGCTGTTATAATTACCAAAATCAAAACTAGAATTCTTCAAAAAATCCCTTACCTATTCAGGACCAAAAATTTGGAATGATATTCCCTTTCAAATTAGAACTACAAATTCATTAAATTCTTTTAAGAAATTATATTTAGCATGGACATTTTCTTGTAATTCTTGAAAGTTAATTATCATTTATTTTGTTACCAATTTGTATTTGCTTTTATTTTGAACTGTTTATATATATAACGTTGTGTATATAATGTATTGCTAACTCTGAGGCCCACATGGAAGATTGGGACAACCTAAATGTGTAGCCTCATAAAATAAAGTCGTTATTATTATTATTATTATTATTATTATTATGAGCTGTGTTATGTTGAACAGGGATCCTTCTGTGTTTGTAAAGAGTTTACAGAAGTGGCTCACTAGAGTTTTATGATATATAACCCTTTCCCTCATACGACAATTCTGCAGCAGACGACTTTGAACGTATTTTCTCAAAACATAGAAAATCTCCATAATTGAATGGATAACCTATGACGAAAAGTTGAAAACATTGTGGCAAAAGGAGAAATTGCACATTTTGTGCAATTTCTTCTTTTGTCACTATGTTTTCAAAAAGCTGTCTGCTGCAGAGGCGTCAGAAAGTGTCTATATGAGGGAAAGGGATAATGTTGCCATTTTCTTTAACATATTTATTATAAAAATGTGGGTCGAAACTAAAAGAATATCATTTTGATATATACCAAGTTTGAATATTTGTTAGTACAAACTTGAAGACCCTTGCTCAAAGTGGGATAGAAAATGATTTTGTGGTATATCTGTGGCACCTATAGAAAACCAACCACAGAGCATGTGATTATCCAGATCAACCTGAATATTTTTCTTTTTCTTTTTTCAAGCACTTGTGTAGCTTTTATGAAAAATTAAAAAATTACTGTACTATCTATGTTTACAGATAGCTCAGATAGCATTTAAGAATACAAAGACTTTAAACAGAATTCAGTCAGTGGTG
The DNA here is from genome assembly GCA_031761405.1 of Serripes groenlandicus. Taxonomy (NCBI): domain Eukaryota; kingdom Metazoa; phylum Mollusca; class Bivalvia; order Cardiida; family Cardiidae; genus Serripes; species Serripes groenlandicus. Next base: position 5,907,510 of record JASEVX010000005.1, read on the forward strand.
TTTGATACTGCATATAAAACCAACGAGAACCTTCTGATATGTGCGCCCACTGGAGCTGGTAAAACTAACATTGCCATGCTGACCATATTACATGCCATCAAACAGCATATTGCACAGGGAGTTATCAAAAAAGATGAATTTAAGGTAAGTCACCAATAATAGAATGAAATGAGATATTTACCTCATATGGTAATTTAAGAGTTACCTATTTTGAAAACATCTGAGGAAACATTTGTATCGCCTGGAAAATTGGAAATATGATTTTAATATAGAGTGGAGAACTCGTGGGAAGAGGAGCATTTGCTCATATCTTTGTCCCTACTGGGATAATTGGATTAACCCTTTCCCTCATATAGACATTTTTGACTCCTCTGCAGCAGATGGCTTTTTGAAAACATAGTGAAAAAAGAAGAAATTTCTCAAAAACGAGCAATTTCTCCTTTTGCCACAATGTTTTCCACTTTTAGTCATAGGTTATCCATTCAATTATAGAGATTTTCATGGTATTTTCTGCTGCAGAATTGTCGTATGAGGGAAAGGGTTAAAAATTGGCGGAATCGTTTGGTTACATATTTGAGTGCTGCCACTTTTATATCTGTAACCAGACTATTGTCAAGCTGAGTAATGCCTCTTTTTAGCTCGACTTTTGAAAAAAAGAGCTATTGTCATGACCCTGGTGTCGTCGTTGACGGCAGCGTGGTCGTCCGGTTAAGGTTTTTTGTTTAGCTCATTTTTTTATTTATTTTTTTCTCCCTGTCAGTCGAGCGTCTGTGCCGTACGCGGTGCTCTTGTTTAACCCTTACCCTCATACGACAATTCTGCAGCAGACGACTTTGAACGTATTTTGCAAAACATAGGAAATCTCCATAATTGAACGGATAACCTATGACAAAAAGTTGAAAACATTGTGGCAAAAGGAGAAATTGCACGTTTTCTTCTTTTGTCACTATGTTTTCAAAAATCTGTCTGCTGCAGAGGCGTCAAAAAGCATCTATATGAGGGAAAGGGTTAATATCAACATTCATTCAATGAAATTATATAGGAAGCTTCTATATCAAATGATGATATATGCATATTATTATTGCGTTCCATTTGGACTTGTTTTTGAAGAGTTAAGCTCCCCTTGTTTATAATACATTGTTATACCCATACTTAGACCACAAATAGCATACATGACCCATGCCGTGTGACAAAACAACCTGTTTGAGTATTAATCACAGGAAGATTACTCTAGTTTCTTCCATTCTATTCCATTGAAAAAGAACATGTTATGTATTTCTGTAGAATGGTATCTTATATTTTCTTAAAAAGAAGTTTTAATAAAAAAAGGAGTTTTACTGTTTATAAACCACTAAAATGAATAAAATAGTTGAGCATCTCTTGTTGTTTATAATCTCCATGTTTGAACAGCAGTTAACAATTCTGACAAATTCTGTATTTTAGATTATCTATGTGGCCCCAATGAAGGCTTTGGCTGCGGAAATGGTGAGAAATTTTGGAGGTCGACTAGAACCTCTTGGTATTTCTGTTAGAGAGTTGACGGGTGACATGTCCCTGACAAAGTCTGAGATTCTTAAAACACAGGTAATATAACCATATCTTTTTTATAACCCCTCATGATTGTCTCATGCATTTTCTGTATTCACTCAACAAGCATGCCTTATTAGCAATTATAACTGATTGCCTGTAATCAAAACCAATTTTCAGAGATTGGTATCAAACCCTGCCCTTCTGTTTCATATATTACTGATTAATTTTAGCAATTAAAAATATTTTTTTATTCTTTTCTTTTTGAGAAAAACCCTGCCACTCTTTCTTCAGGCCTCTCTGGATCTCTGGTATTCATAGGCAGAATCTTTAATCCAATCATTACTTATCACCGAGGTAAGGGTGTCTGTCGGCTCAAAGCTACTCATGCAAAACCTTGCAGGGTATCTATAGACCTTTTTCAAAATGACAGTCATATCTTAAATATGTGAAATGTTGTTTGTTTGAAGGAATTCACTGTATTCTTATTTACAAATCTATTAATAGTTGATGGTGACAAAATCTTTATAATTATACAATGATTGATTTCTTTTACTTCAAGTTCAAATCAGATTTGCTTAACTCTTTATCTCATGTTATAAAGTGTAAAGTTGTCAGCATGGAAAATATTGAACAATTTACAATATGGAACGACAATGTTTTCAAAATTTGTCAGCTGAAGTATGCCGGTATTCCCTTGCTCCCATGCAGATGTATTTAAACACCCCTGCAGCAAATGACATGTGTTACAATGTTTTCCACTATATATCTTTCTTTTATTTATATTTTTGCCTAAATATTTTTAATGTCATCTGCTGTAGATGAGGGAAAGCTTAAACCCCTTAACGTGTAATATTGATTAAAGTTGTCAGCATGGAAAACATTTGAGAGAACAATTGAAAAAATTACAATTTCAAGAGGTAATGTTATCAAAAAAAATCAGCTGAATAGTGCCAATAAACCCTCCCATGCAGTTGCATTTTGATGTGCCTCCTTGTGCCTCCTGCATATGACTTTTGTTACCATGGTTTCAACTTTATCAAATTATATTACTTTTATTTAGATTTTCTATATTTTTGCCTAGATGATTTCAATAAAGTCTACTGCAGATTTGTTGTATTTTGGAAAGGATTAAAGAGGAATACGCTGTATGTCTTTTTAGATGATGGTGACAACCCCCGAGAAGTGGGACGTGGTTACCAGAAAGAGTACCGGAGATGTAGCCCTGGCCCAGCTTGTAAAACTGCTGATTATTGATGAAGTCCATCTGCTGCATGATGATCGAGGAGCCGTCATAGAGAGCTTGGTGGCAAGAACATTGAGACAGGTAATTCAATGTTTACTTAACCCTTTCCCACTTGTAGACAAATTTTTAATTTTTTTTTAGCAGCAGACGACTTTTGAAAACATTGTGGCCAAAGGTGAAATTGCTCATAATGTTTTCAACTTTATTTAATAATTAAGCTATCTTTTATGGTGATTTTTCAGGTTTTTGTAACTATGTTTTCAAAGTCGTCTACTTCAGACTTGTTGTATGTGGGAAAGGGTTAATACAGATACTTTTGGTGACTTTGTAGCTGCTCAAAACAAACAATATTTCCTCTTCCAACAATGTTTTCAAATTAACCAGCATATAAAAAGTATACTTCTAATTTTCTTAATATTGTTTTCCCCCAAACTTCCAAAGAAGAAGTTGGAGGGGCATATTGATTTGCATTAATTTGTTCATCACACTTATGACTTGTTCATCACACTTATGACACATTCTATAACTTTCAAACTGCTTATGGTAGGGTCTTGAAATTTCATATATACATGTATTTCATTATAAAAATATTTTGTAATATGACCAATATTTTTTTCTTTCCAAAACTTAAGTATTTCCTAAGTTTTAAGAAAATCAGTTTGAACTTACTAGAGGCCACCTTTTTATCAAATAATCATCAGAACATTCATCTCATTTAAATCTAGTTCAAGTTCTAAATTGGGTCAATGGGCCTGTATCAAAATTATACTTCCTTTTTAAGATATTACACTTTTTCCTCATATATTCTTTAACCCTTTCCCTCATACGATAATTCTGCAGCAAACGACTTTGAACATATTTTGTCAAAAAATAGAAAATCTCTATAATTGAATGGATAACCTATGACTAAAAAAAAAGTGGAAAACATTGTTGCAAAAGGAGAAATTGCTTGTTTTTGAGCAATTTCTTCTTTTGTTACTGTTTTCAAAAAGCCGTCTGCTGCAGAGGCATCAGAAAGCGTCTATATGAGGGAAAGGGTTAAGCAAGCGACTCTTGAAATATCAATTTCAATATTGTAGGTGGAGACATCCCAGAACATGATCCGAATCGTTGGTCTGTCAGCCACCCTCCCAAACTACTTGGATGTGGCAAGGTTTTTACATGTGAACCCTTACCAAGGCATGTTCTTCTTTGATGGAAGGTTTAGACCCGTTCCACTGGGAATGGCTTTCATAGGTATGTTCGAAAATCATGTATTAACCCTTTCTTATATGCAACAAATCTGCTGCAGACAACTTTGAAGACATCTTGGCAAATTATTGAAAATATCCATAAATGAAAATGTGATAATTAAAAAGAGTTTAAAATGTATAGACAAAAGGAAAAATTGCTCATAATAAACATTTCTCCTTTGGCCACAATGTTTGCAAAAGTTTAAGGCCTTTATCAAAATATATACAAAGAAATTCAGACTACATTTTGTCAAAACATGGTATTTACATTTCGTAAAATTATGTCTCGCAGGAAATTATGTCAAAACTAAAATTTGCCAAAATGACACATGACGTTACGTTGCAAAACGTTGCAACTACCATATTTAGATGAAATGTAGTATGAATTTCTTTGTATATATTTTGATAAAGGCCTTTCGGCCAAAAATCATTAAAAGAGTGGAATAGAAAGGTTTTTAAAGAATTTATATTGTCTGAGGAATTATTACAGATATATGATAGTACAGTCAAACTGTCTTAAGCAGCCATCCTGGGAAGAGTCTAAATTTGGCTGCTTAACACAGGTGGCTGCTTAATACAAGTCAAATAAAAAATGAAATGTTTATTGGTTAATCTTAAAGTGGCTGCTTAACACAGTTGACAGCTGTTAAATACTGTTGAAAACTGTTTCTGAAATTACAACAATCTTGTACTGACTTGAGTTGTGACATATGTAGAAATTGCTCATTATGCAACACTGTTTTCAAAACCTGCAGATGCATCCAAACTCCTCTGCATATGGTAAAGTGTTAAACTGTTATACTTGAATCAATTATGTTACAGGTGTAAAGGCCACCAACCGAGTTCAGCAGATTCAGGACACCAACAGTGTGTGTTACGATGAGGTGGTGTATCAAGTCAAGAAAGGTTATCAAGTCATGGTGTTTGTTCACGCTCGTAACGAAACCGTCAGAACTGCATCGGTCCTCAGAGATCACGCCAAACAGAACGGAGATGTCAAAATGTTTCTGGCTGATCAGAGCCCTCAGTATGGGGATGCTGAAAAAAATGTAAGGGATGAGTAGAAATGTCAATGTGGAAATTCATGTTATAATGAAAATATTTTAAACGCTTTTTTAATATATTATTAGCTCGACTTTTGAAAAAACGAGAGCTATTGTTATGACCCTGGCGTGGTCGTCCGGTTAAGGTTTTTTGTTCAGCTCAGCTTTTTTTCTGTTTTCTATCAGTCGAGCGTCTGTGCCGTACGCGGTGCTCTTGTTTTCTATAGTCGTCTGTCAGCCTTATTTTAAATCTTTGTGTAAAAAGAAGGAATTGAGCAAGGTAAGCGTGCTCAGGATAAGATTGTCTCATAACCCTTTTCCTACTTACAGACACATTTTGGCGCATATGCAGCAGATGACTATTGAAAATAATGTTGCAAAATGAGAAATTGCACATGATGATCAATTTCTTCTTTTGCCACTATGTTTTCAACTCTATTCAATTATAAGATGTTTCTTTATGGAGGTTTTCTTTTTTTTTTGCCTTTATTTTTAGCTCACCAGTACGAAGTACAGGAGAGCTTATGTGTTACCCCCGGCGTCGGCACCGTCGGCGGTGGCGTAGACACCTAGGTTTAAGGTTTGTGTTTAAGGTTTTCATTTGGGTTTTAAGGGTTTATACCTTTAGGAACCATTTGTCATCCATCTACGCACACCACTACACCCGTCCTGACCCTGGGTCAAAGTCAAGGTAATTTCTACTTGGTTCTACTTGGTTCAGTTACAAGGTTTAAGGTTTGCGTTTAACGTTTAACATATCACTCTGCATTCACTATTATGACATTGATTGCTTTCATATTTAGTTTATACATTTAGGAACTATTGGTCATCCATCTACGCATACCACTACACCCGTTCTGACCCTGGGTCAAGGTCAAGGTCATTTCTACTTGGTTCAGTTACAAGGTTTAAGGTTTGCGTTTAACGTTTAACATATCACTCTGCATTCACTATTATGACATTGATTGGTTTCATATTTAGTTTATACATTTAGGAACTATTGGTCATCCATCTACGCACACCACTACACCCGTTCTGACCCTGGGTCAAGGTCAAGGTCATTTCTACTTGGTTCAGTTACAAGGTTTAAGGTTTGCGTTTAACGTTTAACATATCACTCTGCATTCACTATTATGACATTGATTGCTTTCATATTTAGTTTATACATTTAGGAACTATTGGTCATCCATCTACGCACACCACTACACCCGTTCTGACCCTGGGTCAAGGTCAAGGTCATTTTTACTTGGTTCTGTTATATGGTTTAAGGTTTCTGTTTAACATATCACTCTGCATGCATTATTATGACATTGATTGCTTTCATATTTAATTTATACGTTTATGAACTATTGGTAATCAATCTACGCACACCACTACACACTTCCTGACCCTGTGTCAAGGTCAAGGTCATTTCTACTTGGTTCTGTTACAAGGTTTAAGGTTTGCGTTTAACGTTTAACATATCACTCTGCATTCACTATTATGACATTGATTGCTTTCATATTCAGTTTATACATTTAGGAACTATTGGTCATCCATCTACGCATACCACTACACCCGTCCTGACCCTGGGTCAAGGTCAAGGTCATTTCTACTTGGTTCAGTTACAAGGTTTAAGGTTTGCGTTTAACGTTTAACATGTCACTCTGCAGTCACTATTATGACATTGATTGGTTTCATATTTAGTTTATACATTTACGAACTATTGGTCATCCATCTACACACACCACTACACCCGTCCTGACCCTGGGTCAAGGTCAAGGTCATTTCTACTTGGTTCAGTTACAAGGTTTAAGGTTTGCGTTTAACGTTTAACATGTCACTCTGCAGTCACTATTATGACATTGATTGGTTTCATATTTAGTTTATACATTTACGAACTATTGGTCATCCATCTACGCACACCACTACACTCGTCCTGACCCTGGGGTCAAGGTCAAAGTCAAGATCATCCTAGTTACACTTTGTTTTGAGGCAAAAAATATGGAATTCTGTGCCTTATATATATATATATATATATATATATATATATATATATAAAATATTTACTCTTGTGACTTTTCAATACCCTGCATATACATTTTTTTATGGAGAACAAATCTAAATACCACTTTATGAACAGCACCCCTAGGCGAGCTCCATTGTCATCTGACAATTCTTGTTTATAGTCGTCTTGTTCATGTTTGTATTATATGGGAAGTAATAAGTCAGAAATGACTGGCTCCTTCAAAAGGGGAGACATTGTAATAAACAGACACTTCACTTAACATTTTACTTTGTCCTTTATATATTTGTTTTGTTTTATTAGATGAATAAGTCAAGAAACAAACAGATGAAGGAATTGTTTTCTGATGGATTTAGCATTCACCATGCTGGAATGTTGCGTCAGGACCGAAACCTTGTTGAAAGATACTTTGCTGCAGGGCATATTAAAGTTCTTGTCTGTACGGCAACCCTCGCCTGGGGCGTCAATTTACCAGCTCATGCTGTAATCATCAAGGTATAGTAGGCTTTACCAATACCATGGACGCAAGCAACTTTTCAGAGGTTTTGGAATTATATTTTCCATATAGACAACAAATCTCCAGCAGACTACTTTGAATATTCTGGGCTATTGAATACATCTTTAAATGAAAGCATGTAGATTTAATCTGTTCTACAAAGATTTGCAGAATGTTTGTAGAAATTGTTTCATAGTTATCCTCAGACATATAATTCATTCTTTACCTCATAAAACAATTCTGCAGCAGAAGACGTTAAAAACATCAAGGAAAAAACATGGGAAAAAATGGAAATATAATTACTAAATAGAGTTAAAAACATTGTGGCAAATGGAGGAATTACTCCATTTGCCACAATGTTTACAAGAGTGTCTGCTGCCGAAGCTTTAAAATACGTCTACATTTATAACAAGCTTTCAGTCAAAACCCACTCATCACGGGACTCGAACCTGGGACCTTTGTTATGAGAGGCCGACACTCTACCTCTGCACAACGTCTTCCACAACGGTTAATCGTAAATAAATAACTGTTTTTTAAGAGGCTTAGTATGTTTTTATGATATTTATGATATATCCATTTGCAGGGGACTCAAATATATGATGCCAAGAAAGGTGCCTTTGTGGACTTGGGTATATTAGATGTGATGCAGATATTTGGGCGAGCAGGTCGACCCCAGTATGACACATTTGGACAGGGCACCATCCTGACAACGCATGACAAACTGTCACACTATTTATCGCTGATGACACGGCAAAATCCGATTGAAAGCCAGTTTATAAATAGCCTTACGGATAATTTAAATGCAGAGGTATTATAAGATTGCCAGACCAGTGAACTTTTTTTTAGAGTTACCAAAATAAAATTCTATAGTGTCTGCTGTATGTAGGAAATGGCTATATGAGCAGTCTCGCGAGAAAACCAACATTGTGGACTCGGCGTAAAGTGTCGACCCTGATCAGCCTAAGCATGCCGCACAGGCTAACCCAAATATACACTTTTTGCCTCCTGTGGATTTTTCTGTTTCAGGAATCATTACTCTTTACCTCTGAGACGGAATGTGTCGGCCGGATCAGTCTGCGCGGACAGCGCAGGCTGATCTGGTCAATACAGTACGCAGAGGCCATAATGTTGGTTTTCTTATGGGACAGCTCATATGTCATTTCATGTGATGACTCATACCATTGTCATGGTCCACCTGTGAGTGCATCTAGCTACCACCAGGTTCTTCTCTGTAACCGCTGAGCCAGTTATTATAAATCTTTGGATTCACACAAAATTCTGTTTGCCATCATAAACTGCTGACCAGATTGTCATATATTTTTCTCAGAAATGTTCCTTAACTGTTCCTTAACAGTTCCTTAACTGTTCCTCTGTCTGATAGGAACGAAAAATCTCATGCAAATCATTGACCCTCTGTCTGATAGTAATGAAAAATCTCATGCAAATCATTGTTTCATTTTGTGTTAACAATCCTTCTTTCTATCTCAATTGTGAAATTGTTTCATTAAAAACACAAGAATATTATTTAAAAAAAGTTGAAAACATTGTAGCAAAAGGAGAAATTGCTCATAATAAACAATTTTTAATTTTGCCATAATTTTTTCAACAGTCGTCTGCTGATGATGCATCAACACGCATTTGTGGATGGGACAGATTAACAGATTTCCATTGATTTCTGTTTTAACAGATTGTTCTAGGCACGCTGACTAACGTGTGAATTGATTTAACTGATTTCCAATGTTTTAACAGATTGCTCTAGGCACGGTGACCAATGTGGAAGAAGCAGTTAAATGGTTGAGTTATACCTACCTGTTTGTAAGATTGACAATCAACCCTCTGGTTTATGGTGTGCCATACAAAAATGTGGAGGTAAGATCAACATGTTCGCATATTCAACAATTAATACTATTTTATGAAATGATATTTTGAGACTTAACCCTTTCCCTCATATAGACGCTTTCTGACGGCTCTGCAGCAGATGGCTTTTTGAAAACATAGTGACAAAAGGAGAAATTGCTCAAAACGAGCAATTTCTCCTTTTGCCACAATGTTTTCCACTTTTAGTCATAGATTATCCATTTAATTATGGAGATTTTCAATTTTTGGCAAAATACGTTTAAAGTCGTCTGCTGCAGAATTGTCGTATGAGGGAAAGGGTTAAACTATACTTTATCAGTTTCTTTTTGTGTGATCTGATTTAACCTTACCCACTTATGATAAATCTGCATTATAATGAATAATATCTGTAAAGTATCATTATTGAATTAAGTTGAAAACAGTGTTGCAAAAGGAGAAATTGCTCACGTTGAGCAATTTCTCCTTTTGTCACAATGATATATATCAAAAGTTGTCTGCTGCAGTTGCTTCGAAAGGCATGTAGAAAGGGTAAACCAACTACTTAGAATGATTTTTATAGAAACACATTAAAAGTAAATCCTTATGGACACAGTGTATGAAACCAATTCACTACCAACATATTGGGTACATTCATGAACAATGTCAGAGATCTAAATCAAGTTAACACGTTTAGCCATAAAAATATGACTGATAACTCATTTTGATGACGGGCACTTCAGATGGATCCCACGCTAACAGAGTACAGAAGAGAGCTGATTATTATGGCTGGACGTAAACTGGACAAGGCTAGAATGATCAGATTTGATGAGAGGACTGAATACTTCGCCTCGACTGACCAGGGTCGAATAGCCAGCCAATTTTACATCAAATTTGATACAGTTGAGGTAAGAGATGGACTTTATACATATCCGTAGTTTATGTACATATGAAAATCTCAAAATGATCTATACTTCAATGTAGCTCAAAGGTTAAATATTTATCAGTACACAATGTGTTTTATAATATATGTAAAAGTATGGACTTATATGTCATGTATCATTATATTTCCTGCAGACGCATTTTGACGAAATAGCAGCAGACGACTTTTGAAAACATTGTGGCCAAAGATGAAATTGCTCAACTTTATTTAACAATTAAACTATCTTTTATGCAGATTTTTCAGGTTTTTGTCACTATGTTTTCAAAGTCGTCTGCTGCAGTTTTGTTTTATGTGGGAAAGGGTCAAGAAAGAAAGTTAGATGCTTACCTTGTTTGGTTCAAAATATAGTTTGAGTGACTAGAATTCTAGTTTTGAACACAAAATTGTCACTGGCACCTCCTACACTGTCAGAACATGTTCTACATATTGTTGTAAATTACTATGTGAAAATGTGTCCATCAACTGGAGAAGCACACCAGTCCACTAATTGGCCATCATATGGAATTATTTGAAGAAACAAGGAATAAATTTGCAGCCACATCTAACATACAAAAGGATGTTACACCAAGTGCCACTCTTCTGCTCTTTTTATACACCCTGCAAACAAAGTTTTGGGGGGGTATATTGGAATCACCCTATGCGTCCGTCTTTCTGTCCATATGTTTTGTAAGCACAACTCCTCCTTAATGGCTGCACCGCTTCTGATGAAACTGTACACAGTTGCAGTACTCAACCTGAGGATGTGCATGAATTAAGATTATCCCGGGCGGAAATATTTCAAGGAAATAATTGCCATTACTGTAGTGTGGGACGGGGTTATCCTTTTGTGAGTTCACTCACAGTTCTAGTCTAAGTAAAAAAAGGGGCTTACTGAATAATTGTTAAAGCCGTAGTTATGTGACTTGATATAGACATGCATTTTGTTCCTAGGAACATGTGGACCAAGTTTCATTTGAAAATGTTGAATGATTTCAGAGTTATGAGATAAGGTTAAAGTTTTGTAAACGAAGCATATGCCGATGAAGACACCAAGGGTATCGCAATACCTGACATTTTTTCCTTTGAAAGCAGACGAGGTAAAATACCTATTCTGATGAGAGTCAATATCTTCCCCCCTCTGTAACCAGCGGGTCAATTCGGATGAAACCTCACAGAAACCTTCCTCTAAAATATTTTTGATCCATGTATTATTCTGGTTTCCATAGCAACAAAAAGGATAAAACCTTTAAGAAAGATCCTTAACCGGTTGGTCTATAATTTTGTAGAAATGTTCTTTGGGTGACCCTCTACGAGATTACCTCAAGCCATGTTTATAAGTAAAATAAATGGCTTCCAGAAGGCATGGCTGTTTAACCTCATATGACTTTAGTGAAAACATTAAAGGTATTCTCTTCCAAAAGTATCAAGACAGATTTTAAATTAAGTTTGTAGACATGTTTCTTGGGTGACCTTCTACCTGATTCCTTCAAGCCATGTTGATTGGTCTAAAGACATGAACACCAAGAGCTGGGGCTGTTTTACACTTATTGTCAAAATATTAAACCTTTCCCTCAAATAGACGCTTTCTGACGCCTCTGCAGCAGACGGCTTTTTGAAAACATAGTGACAAAAGAAGAAATTGCTCAAAACGAGCAATTTCTCCTTTTGCCACAATGTTTTCCACTTTTAGACATAGGTTATCCATTTAATTATAGAGATTTTCTATTTTTTGACAAAATATGTTCAAAGTCGTCTGCTGCAGAATTGTCGTATGAGGGAAAGGGTTAACCCATACAACAAGTTTGTAGCCTGCAAATTTGAAAACATCTAGTAAAATATGGAAAACCTCTAAAAGTGTTATTGAAAGTATACTATTGAATAGCCTTAAAGACATTTTGGAAATGGAGAAATTGGTCTTAATGAGCAATATCTTTTTTTGCTAAAGTATTTTCAAAATCGGTCTTGTGGTAAAATGTTAATACAAATTTTCCTCTACAATCCTTATAGGTGATCAACGAACACTTAAAGCCTATAATGACAGAAGCGGATGTGTTTGCTCTAGTATCTAATGCACAGGAATTTCATCAAATCAAGGTAAGTTTTCGTGTTTTATCGTTAACCTAATATGATATGTTTTTATGTCACCTCCTTTGAAGACGTCTGATGAAAAATGTAGCGGCTGGATGATTCTAAGTATTTTATTAGTTATTGCATCTGTATGAGAAAATTTCTAGAGTTCTATAGGCAGAGTTGTCCAAGCTTGACATTTGCCTGTCAGATATATGGCAATAAATATGTGCTTGAAAATGTGCGGTGGACCATCCTTCCATTTAACCACTTTAAAAATATTATTTTATAATATGTAGATATATTATATACTGATGATAAAATATAGAGATTTCCCAACTTGAGAAAACCTATAACATGCTTTTTGTCTACTGAGCAATATCGCCTAGTGTGCGATATAGCTCACTAGCCGGATTTTCGGAACTACTTTTTTTAAATCTCTTTTAAACACTTTTAAGCTCCGTTTTCACTACTTAACACTTTATTTCCATGATGAACCGTTAAATAATCCACAATTGCACTTTTAAATCCGCAAATAAGAGCTTGAATCGACATAACACAAGTTTATTTCAATCAATGTACACATTGTCGATGACGTCACGTATATATATATAGTGACGTCATTGCAAAACTGGCAGATTACGTCATTCAGATCTCTCCACTTCTGAGCTAAAAATGAATGAGCTGCACAGGGGTATTGTCGTTTAAAAACGAAAATTCTCGCCGAGTATATAATATATAGTTTAATAAACATTGTTTTCATGATTTGGGAATTAAATCCCTCGTGAAAGAGATTCTTGCATATAAAAACTCGTGCGCTATGGCGCACTCGTTTTTATATCGCAAGAATCTCTTCCACTTGGGATTTAAATCCCGTATCATGAAAACAATGTTAATTAAACTCTATATATAACAAAGGATTGTATAAGTAGGGTAGAAACTTCCTATGTGAAGTGACCAGGGCTTGGGTTCATTTCCCTAAACGTTGAACAAAAGGTATGTGTATTCAGCTGTGAAATTTTACCAGAAAACAGGAAAATACCAGAACAATGAATTGACCGTATAAAGGAAGACATATCAAGGAACCATTTCTGCTTGATTTTAACCCATTACTTCACACAGAAGACATATGACGACTTTTGAAAACATTGCATTAAAAGGTGAAAATTGCTCAAAACAAGCAATTTTCACCTTTTAATGCAATATTTTCAACTCTTTATCAATATAAATCTTTCAACTTTTTAGATTGGTGAAATTGTTTGTCTGATGATTGTAAAGCGGACGACCTATTAAAAGCCCTGTGAAGTAATGGGTTAACTTAATTTGTAAAACTTAAAAAAGATGTCATTTTCCATTGGAAAATTAACTCTGTCAGAACAGAACACAACCTTCATTGACTCTTAACCACAAATTATTTTGTTGAGTTGTGTTTAGTTGTGTATGTTACTCATCCTTTGATTGCAGGTTAGAGACGAGGAAACTGAAGAGCTAGAGAATATACTACATGACGTGTGTGAGATGCAGGTACCCGGGGGTACGGACAACCACTATGGTAAAGTGAACATTCTTCTACAGGGGTTCATATCCAGGCAGTATCCCGATAGCTTCTCTCTAGTCTCGGATCAGTCTTATGTGGCACAGGTAAGTTGTTGGTATGAAGAGACCTGTATTAGGATGTGTTTTCTGGTCTTTTACACACATTATATCTACATTTTCACATTGATTGTATGCATGAATTTAAAAAGTAAAAACTGTTGTGAAAAGAGAAGAAATTGCTAATTTTGAACTTTATCATCTTTTTCCACAAAGCTTTCTGTTGCAATGGCCTCTGATATCAGTTGTACTAAGAAAATGTCAATGATAACTTCTCCTATTTCACAATGTTTGCAAAAGTTGTGTGCATGTGTTTTAAATGCTTAAGTGATTAAGCCTTCTTCAGGTTTTTAGCTCACCTATGCACGAAGTGCAAGGTGAGCTATTGTGATCACATTTTGTCCGGCGTCCATCCATCGTGCGTCGTCCGTCGTGCATCATCAACATTTGCCCTGGTTAACATTCTACAGGCTACATTTTGCATCTGATCTTCATGAAAGTTTATCAAAACCTTCATATCCATCAAATCTTGGACAAGTTCGAAACTGGGCCATATGAGGTCATAAACTAGGTCACTAGGTAAAATTGAAGGGAAATCTTGTTAACACTCTGGAGGCCACATTTTCAACTTGAGCATGTTGAAACTTAATCAGAATGTTTGTCTTGATGATATGTAAGTCAAGTTCGAATATGGGTCATGTTGGGTCAAAAAGTAGGTCACTAGGTCAAATTGAAGGAAAATCTTGTTAACACTCTAGATGCCACATTTTTAGCTTCAGCAGTTTGAAATGTCAGAATGTTTGTCTTAAAAATATCTAGGTCAAGTTCGAATATTGGTCATATTTGGTCAGAAACTAGGTCACTAGGCCAATTTGAAGGAAAATCTTGTTAACTCTGTAGAAGACGCATTTTTTGCTACAGCAGCTTGACATTTGATGTGAATGTTTATCAAAATGATAACTAAAAATGGTTCGAACATGGGTCATGTGTGGTCAAAAACTAGGTCACTAGGCCAAATTGAAGGAAAATCTTTGGATGCCACCTTTTTTGCTTCAGCAGCTTGACATGTTTTCAGAATGTTTGTCTGAATTATATCTAGGTCAAGTTCTAATATGGGTCATATTGGGTCAGAAACTAGGTCAATAAAGGAAAATATTGTTCAAACTCAGGAGGCCACATTTTTACTTTGAGCAAGTTGAAACTTTGTCAGAATGTTGTCTTGATGACATCTAGTCCATGCTAGAATATGGGTCATATCAGGTAAAAAAAATCACTAGGCCAAATGAAGGAAAATCTTGTTAACCCTTTCCCTCATATAGACGCTTTCTGAGGCCTCTGCGGCAGAAGGCTTTTTGAAAACATAGTGACAAAAGAAGGAATTGCACAAAACGTGCAATTTCTCCTTTTGCCACAATGTTTTCCACTTTTTGTCATAGGTTATCCATTCAATTATTGAGATTTTCTATTTTTTGACAAAATATTTTCAAAGTCGTCTGCTGCAGAATTGTCGTATGGGGGAAAGGGTTAACACTGTGGAAGTTGCATTCAGAATAATTGTCTTGATGTGTTTTGCATTGCAAAACATTGTATAATTCAGGTGAGCGAACTAGGGCCATCATGGCCCTCTTCTTTTTAAAATTGATATGTAGAAAGCTACCAAAATTCTTAGGTCCATGTTTGATACCGTTTAACCCTTTCCCTCCTGCAGTCGCATTTTGACACAATAGCAGCAGACAACTTTTGAAAACATTGGCCAAAGGTGAAATTGCTCATAATGAGCAATTTCTCCTTTGGCCACAATGTTTTCAATTTTATTTAACAATTTAGCTATCTTTTTTGGAGGTTTTTGTTGCTATGTTTTCAAAGTCGTCTTCTGCAGATTTGTTGTATGTGTGAAATTGTTAAAGATGTCTGCTACAATGTGATCAAAAGTAATCTGCATTAAGGAAAGGATGAACATATTGATGGTTTATATTTCTACATTATGTATAGAATGCTGCCAGGATTCTCAGGTCACTGTTTGAGATCTGTTTGAAGAAGGGGATGCCCATTATGGCAAGTCGGCTCCTAAATCTTAGTAAAACTGTCGACAAAAGAATCTGGGGCTTCGAGACACCACTACGGCAGTTTCCTGTCCTGAACTATGAAATTATCAGCAAAATTGAGGGCAAAAACTTTTCTGTAGACAAACTGAGGGAGATGGATGCAAAGGAAATAGGTAAAAATTGTTTAACCTTTTAACACATATAGATGCGTTTTGCAGCAGGCGACTTTTGAAAACATTGTGACAAAAGGTGAAATTGCCCAAAAAGAGCAATTTCACCTTTTGCCTAAATTTTTATGCCCCCGGAATCTCCAATTCGGTGGGCATCTAGTTTTTGGCCTGTCTGCACGTCTGTCTGTCTGCACGAAAAAAACTTTAACCTTGACCACTACTTTTGAACCATAACAGGTACGGCTACCATATTTCACATGTGTATTTCTTGTGACATGACCTTTCTGTCAGTACATAAATTTTTGACCTTACAACCTTGACCTTTGACCTTTGACCTAGATGTTGCCATTCTCGAAAAAAACTTTAACCTTGGCCATTACTTTTGAACCATAACAGGTAAGGCTACCATATTTCACATGTGTATACCTTGTGACATGACCTTTCTGTCAGTACCAAAATGTTTCACCTTGCGACCTTGACCTTTGACCTAGATGTTGCCATTCTCGATTAAAACTTTAACCTTGACGACTACTTTTGAACCATAACAGGTACGGCTACCATATTTCACATGTGTATACCTTGTGACATGACCTTTCTGTCAGTTCCAAAATTTTCACCTTGCGACCTTGACCTTTGACCTAGATGTTGCCATTTTCGAAAAAAAAAACCTTTAACCTTGACCACTTCTTTTGAACCATAACAGGTACGGCTACCATATTTCACATGTGTATATCTTGTGACATGACCTTTCTGTCAGTACCAAATTTTTCACCTTGCGACCTTGACCTTTGACCTAGATGTTGCCATTCTCGAAAAAAACTTTAACCTTGACCACTACTTTTGAACCATAACAGGTACGGCTACCATATTTCACATGTGTATTCCTTGTGACATGACCTTTCTGTCAGTACCAACATTTTTGACCTGGCGACCTTGACCTTTGACCTAGATGTTGCCATTCGGGGGCATCAGTGTTTCACAAACACATCTTGTTTTATTTCTTTTCAGTAATTATTCCTTCCTTTTCAGAGATTTTCCATAATTCTTTCTAGATGTTTTCAAAGTCGTTTGAAGCAGATATGTCGTATGCTGTGGTTTTTGGACATCTGCAGAAGACATTTTTGGAAAATGTTGTGGCAATTTTAAATTCCATTCAATTATTTTACTATTAGAGACTTTCCATATTTTTGCCAAGATATTTCATCAAGTCATCTGCTGCAAATTTATGGAATAGAATAGATAAGGTTGTGATGTAGTTCTTTGGACAATTATTGGATGGCTGTCTTTGTACTTACCTATACATGTAGTAGCTGAACAGTTTCCTTATATGATGTTTTAAAAGTATTTTGCTTTAACCCTTTCCCTAATATAGGCTTATTTCGACGCCTCTGCTGTAGATAATTTTTAAAAACATTGTGTTAAAATGAGAAATTAATTTATCCTTTTACCATACTGTTTTCAACTACATGTATTCATTAGTTTTACTTTAATTTGTAGACATTTCCCATATTTTAATCATAATTTTTGAAAGTCATCTGCTGCAGATGTGTTGTATATGAGAAAGGGTTAATGATAAATTACTCAAAACGAGTACTTTCTGGAATACTCTGGAGCTAAAATGCCATCCTGGGTCAATCAAGTTTAAATGTGATGATAACAATTAAATTTGCTGTTGTTTCAGGTCATATATTGCATCATGTGAAGATGGGAACTATAGTAAAGAGGTGTGTACACCAGCTCCCCCAGTTGGAGTTGGAGGCGACAATTCAGCCAATCACAAGGACCGTACTCAGAGTGAGGCTAGTCATTACGCCCATGTTTAAATGGGATGACAAGGTTTGTATTCTAAACAAGCATGGCCACCAGGGAGATTTTGAAAATTATTTTGATGATACTCTGGTGAGCAATTCAGGGTGCCAACATTGCCCATTTGTTAGAATGGTCGAGCTAACATACTTGAATGTTGTCTGCTGCAAATGTTTAAAATACATATGAAAAGGTGCTCAAGGTTTGCATATGCCTATAAAAGTACAAAACTGTTTTGTCTGATCATACACTGCTTATCCATGGCTTCAGTTAAATCTGTTTGCACATACAGCAAATCTGCAGCAGACGAAATTTAAAACAACTTCATACAAATATGGAAAACCTTTATAAATATAAATGGGAGTATATTTTTTTATTGAATAGAGTTAAAACATTGTGACAAAAGGAATGTTTGCTCATTATGTGCATATTTTCCTTTTGCAATAATGTTTCAGATGCCTCAAAATGAGTCTGTAAGAAGGAAAATGTTAATCTTTCACTTGATATGGAGGTCTTTATTTGTCTTTTGTTGCACATTGTGGGGAAATTAGAAATTCCTCAAAACAAACAATTTCTTCTCAAAGTCATCTTTTACTCTGTATCATATTTTTGCTATTAAATTTTAGCTTACCTGAGCACGAAGTGCTCTGTGCTCAAGGTGAATTATTGTGATCACCCTATGTCCAGAGTCCAATAACATTGTAACCAGTGGGTCAATTTGAATGAAACTTCACACAATGCGTCCTCTCAATGTCCTCACTAAAATTCCCATTGTTTTTATCCATGCAGAATTCTTTCCATGGCATCCAAAAGAAAAAAACTTCAATTTGTTTATCCTTCAAAACCGGTTGGCATATTTTCAAATAATTTTGTTGAAATGTTCCTTGGGTGACCGACCCTCTATAAGATTTCTTCAAGCCATGTTGATTGGTAAAAAAAAATAGCCGCCAGGGGACGAGGCTGTTTTGCCTTATATGGCTTTAGTGAAAACTTTATAACTGGTATGCCAAATTTTCAAATAATTTTGTAGAAATGTTCCTTGGGTGACCCTCTATCAGATTCTTTCAAGCCGTTTTGATTGGTTGAAAAACATAGCCGCCAGGGTAGGGGTTGTTTTCCTTATATGGCTACAGTGCAAACTTGAATAGTCTTTTTATCCAAAAGTATCTGACCAAACTAATTTTGTAGTAATGTTTCTTAGGTGACCTTCTAACTGATTCCTTCAAGCCATGTTGTTTAGTAAAAAATAACATGGCTGCCAGGGGGCTGTTTTGCCTTAAATGGCTTTAGTGCTAACTTTTTTTCTTTTTCCAAATCATTTTTAGCTCCACTGGCTGCTTATGTCATGGCGAATTGTCCGTCGTGCGTGCGTCTGTGCGTGCGTTAACTTTTTCCTTTAAACGACTTCTTCTTTTTTTATCCATCCATAATTCTGGTTTCCATGGCAACCAAAAGAAAAAAATAGTGAAAACTTAATCCAAAAGTGTCTGGCCGATTTTCAAATAATTTTCAGAAATGTTCCTTGGGTGACCCTTTATCAGATCCCTTCAAGCCACGTTGATTGGTTGAAAAATATGGCTGCCAGGGGGTGGGGCTATTTTGCCTTATATGGCTTTAGTGAAGAAACATTCCTTGGGTGACACTACATGATTCCTTTAAGCCATGGTGGTTGGTAAAAAACATGGCCACCAGGGGGCAGGGCTGTTTGGAGATTTGATTTTTGCCTTATGGCCGTGGAGCGATACTGGCCCTCTTGGGCCTCTTGTTTAGAAATATGCCTAGGGTGACCCTCTATGAGAATCTTTCAAGCCATTTTGATTGGTTAGAAAAATGAGTTTTTGTGGTTGGCATTACAAATCACATTGCATTACTCAGGTGAGCGATCCATGGCCATTATGGCCTTTTTGTTTTAGTTGTTATTGTTTTTTCCTATGATTTCAAATTTGATAAAAAATATCATATAGCAGATAAATGATATTACATTTTACTTCAGGCCATAATTATTGATTTGTAGAAAAACATGACCACCAGGGAACAGGTCTGTTATTTAGCTCACCTATGCACGAAGTGCAAGGTGAGCTATTGTGATCACATTTTGTCCGCCGTCCGTCCGTCGTGCGTCGTGTGTCGTGCGTCGTCAACAGTTCAGCTTGTTAACACTCTACAGGCTACATTTTGCATCCAATCTTCATGAAAGTGTATCAGAACATTCATCTTCATAACATCTTGGACAAGTTCGAAACTGGGCCATATGAGGTCAAAAACGAGGTCACTAGGTCAAATTGAAGCGAAATCTTGTTAACACTCTGGAGGCCACATTTTCAACTTGAGCATGTTGAAACTTTATCAGATGATATGTAGGTCAAGTTCGAACATGGGTCATGTCGGGTCAAAAAGAAGGTCACTAGGTCAAATTGAAGGAAAATCTTGTTAACACTCCAGAGGCCGCAGTTTTTGCTTCAGCAGTTTGAAATTGTGTCAGAATGTTTGTCTTAAAAATATCTAGTTTAAGTTCGAATATGGGTCATATTGGGTCAGAAACTAGGTCATTAGGCCATTTTGAAGGGTAATCTTGTTAACACTGTAGAGGCCATATTTTTAACGTGAGCATGTTGAAATTTTGTCAGAATGTTTGTCTTAAAGATATCTCGGTCAAGTTTAAATATGGGTCATATTGGGTCAGAAACTAAATGATATCTAGGCCAAGTTCGAATATGGGTCATGCCGGGTTACAAACTAGGTCACTAGGCCAAATTGAAGGGTAATCTTGTTAACACTCTTCATACTGCATTTTTAACTTGAGCATGATGAAACTTTATCAGAATGTTTTTCTTGATGATATGTAAGTCAAGTTCGATCAAGGGTCATGTTGGGTCAAAAAATAGGTCACTATGTAAGTCAAGTTCGATCAAGGGTCATGTTGGGTCAAAAAATAGGTCACTAGGTCAAATTGAAGGAAAATCTTGTTAACACTCTAGAGGCCACATTGTTTGCTTCAGAAGTTTGAAATTTTGTCAGAATGTTTGTCTTAAAGATATCTAGGTCAAGTTCGAATATGGGTTATATTGGGTCAGAAACTAGGTCACTATGCCAAATTGAAGGAACATCTTGTTAACTCTGTAGAAGACGCATTTTTGCTACAGCAGCTTGACATTTAATGAGAATGTTTATCTTAATGATATCTAAGCCAGATTCGAATATGGATCATGTAGGGTCAAAAAGTAGGTCACTAGGTCAAATTGAAGGAAAATCTTGTTAACACTTTGGATGCCGCATTTTATGCTTCAGCAGCTTGAAATTTGGTCAGAATGTTTGTCTGAATTATATCTAGGTCAAGTTCGAATATGGGTCATATTTGGTCAGAAACAAGGTCAATAAAGGAAAATATTGTTCAAACTCCGGAGGCCGCATTTTTACTTTGAGCAAGTTGAAAATTTGTCACAAGGTTGTCTTGATGATATCTAGTCCATGTTGGAATATGGGTCATATCAGGTAAAAAAATATAGATCACTAGGCCAAATGAAGGAAAATCTTGTTAACACTGTGGAGGTTGCATTCAGAATAATTGTCTTGCTGTGTTTTGCATTGCAGTACATTGTATAATTAAGGTGAGCGATCCAGGGCCATCATGGCCCTCTTGTTTTATATGGCGATAGTGAAAACAGAAAACCCATTTTCTAAGAAAGTATCTGGCCAATTTCCAAATAATCTTTTACAAATAGTCCTAGGGTGACCCTGTATGAGATTATTTCAAGCCATGTTGATTGGTAAAAAAAAAAAGTTATTGTGTGGTTGGCATGAAAACTCAAATTGCATCACTCTGGTGATATCTAAAGGGCCCTCTTGTTTTAGTTGTTATTGTGTTTTCCTATTATTTCAAAGTTGATCAAATATCAACTATTTGGTACATGGTAATGCATTTTACTTCTACAGAATAGTATTGACTATTTCAGGTTCATGGTAACTCGGCTGAATCCTTCTGGGTGTGGGTGGAAGACCCAGTCAACAACCATATCTATCATTCAGAGTATTATCTACTCCATAAAAAACAGGCAAGTTTATAGTTTTTATTTTGTGCTTGTCTGCATTTATTGATGGTTTAGCTAGTAGTTTCTAGATTTCATATCTATTCTTCCAATTTCCTACTAATTTCAATAGTTCATTGAGATATTTAAAAGCAGACAGCTTTAACCCTTTCCCTCATATAGACGCTTTCTGACGCCTCTGCAGCAGACGACTTTTTGAAAACATAGTAACAAAAGAAGAAATTGCACAAAACGTGCAATTTCTCCTTTTATCACAATGTTTTCCACTTTTAGTCATAGGTTATCCATTCAATTATAGAGATTTCCCATTATTTGACAAAATATGTTCAAAGTCGTCTGCTGCAGAATTGTCATACTTTTGTTATGAGCCGAATCTCACAGAAACTCACCTTTTGGGGTTGTGAAACAAGGAAACATTATCCTGCACCTCCACATAGATAATTAGAAACTTTCCTGTTTGTCATAAAAGCATCATGGAAGCCGCCCGAGAACAGTTATGATTAAATACTAACTATGTCTTAAGGTTTTTTTTACGACAAGTCTAGATAAAGACCTTCCAGCATATATACTGTATGTTATCTTGTCCAAGTAAGAAGTTTCTTGAAAATCTTATTACGAATTGGCAAACAGTGCATATTAAGACCAAACTCTATGGGTGTGAAGGTGGACCTACATCTACACATGTTCACTGGTCACATAAAAAAACTATGAGCGATTTTCATACAGTATGGCTCAATTATAGTATTTGCAGCAAAAAAATACAGAAAATCTTTGAAGATGAATCAATTTGAAAACAATGTGGAAAAAGGAGAAATATTTTGTATTGTTCATGAGGAGTAATTACTCTTTTTGCTACAAAATTTTCAATAGTTTGCATCAAAATGCGCCTGCATGTGTGATAGGGTTAATGTAACCATTTCCTCAGTATATTTACCCTTTCCCACATACAGCAAATCAGCAGCAGATGACTTTGAAAACGTCTTTGCAAAAGTGTGAACAATCCCAATAAATGACAGTTGAGTTATGAAAATAAAGTTAAAAACACTGTGGCAAAAGGAAATCCTATATATGTAGGAAAGGGTTAGAATAACATGAAACAGATGATTCCCTGTTTTACAGATGTACAGCAAGGAACCACAGGTCCTTGTGTTCACCATTCCTATATTCGAGCCACTTCCTGTCCAGTATTACGTGAAGGCCATATCAGATCGGTGGTTGGGGTCTGAGTCAATGTGTGCCATATCGTTTCAACACCTCATCTTGCCCGAGAGGCATCCCCCACATACAGGTGGGTAAAAATTCCCATAAAACTGAAGTAGTCCAATTTTCTTTCTTACTCCTGTCATCTGCTTATAATTCTTTTCCTTATTTGTGTCAACTGCCTATGGTTGTTGGTAGCTCACTAGTTGTGTCAGCTGTCTATGGTTGTTGGTAGCTCACTAGTTGTGTCAACTGTCTATCGTTGTTGGTAGCTCACTAGTTGTGTCAACTGTCTATGGTTGTTAGTAGCTCACTAGTTGTGTCAACTGTCTATGGTTGTTGGTAGCTCACTAGTTGTGTCAACTGTCTATGGTTGTTGGTAGCTCACTAGTTGTGTCAACTGTCTATGGTTGTTGGTAGCTCACTAGTTGTGCCAACTGCCTATGGTTGTTGGTAGCTCACTAGTTGTGTCAACTGTCTATCGTTGTTGGTAGCTCACTATTTGTGTCAACTGTCTATGGTTGTCAGTAGCTCACTAGTTGTGTTATCTGTCTATGGTTGTTGGTAGCTCACTAGTTGTGTAAGTTGTCTATGGTTGTTTTTAGCTCAATAGTTGTGTCAGCTGTCTATGGTTTTTTGTAGCTCAATAGTTGTGTCAGCTGTCTATGGTTGTTAGTAGCTCACCAGTTGTGTCAACTGCCTATGGTTGTTGGTAGCTCAATAGTTGTGTCAACTGTCTATGGTTGTTAGTAGCTCAATAGTTGTGTCCACTGTATATGGTTGTTCGGAGCTCACTAGTTGTGTCCACTGTATATGGTTGTTCGGAGCTCACTAGTTGGGTCAGCTGTCTATGGTCATTGGTAGCTCACTTCTTGTGTCAACTGCCTATGATTGTTGGTAGCTCAATAGTTATGTCAACTGTCTATGGTTGTTGTTAGCTCAATAGTTGTGTCAACTGTCTATGGTTGTTAGTAGCTCAATAGTTATGTCAACTGTCTATGATTGTTGGTAGCTCAATAAATATGTCAACTGTCTATGGTTGTTGGTAGCTCACTAGTTGGGTCAGCTGCCTATGGTTGTTGGTAGCTAGATAGTTATGTCAACTGTCTATGGTTGTTGGTAGCTCACTAGTTGTCTATGCTTGTTGTTAGCTCACTAGTTGTGTCAACTGTCTATGGTTGTTGGTAGCTCACTAGTTGTCTATGATTGTTGGTAGCTCACTAGTTGTGTCAGCTCTCTATGGTTGTAAGTAGCTCACTAGTTGTGTCAACTGTCTATGATTGTTGGTAGCTCACTAGTTGTGTCAGCTGTCTATGGTTGTTAGTAGCTCACTAGTTGTGTCAACTGTCTATGGTTGTTAGTAGCTCACTAGTTGTGTCAGCTGTCTATGGTTGTTAGTAGCTCACTAGTTGTGTCAACTGTCTATGGTTGTTAGTAGCTCAATAGTTGTGTCAACTGCCTATGGTTGTTGGTAGCTCAATAGTTGTGTCAGCTGTCTATGGTGTTTGGTAGCTCAATAGTTGTGTCAGCTGTCTATGATTCTTGGTAGCTCACTAGTTGTGTCAACTGTCTATGGTTGTTAGTAGCTCACTAGTTGTGTCAGCTGTCTGTGATTATTGGTAGCTTAATAGTTGGGTCAGCTGTCTATGATTGTTGGTAGCTCACTAGTTGTGTCAGCTGTCTGTGATTGTTGGTAGCTCACTAGTTGTGTCAGCTGTCTGTGATTGTTGGTATCTCACTAGTTGTGTCAGCTGTCTGTGATTGTTGGTAGCTCACTAGTTGTGTCAGCTGTCTGTGATTGTTGGTATCTCACTAGTTGTGTCAGCTGTCTGTGATTGTTAGTAGCTCACTAGTTGTGTCAGCTGTCTGTGATTATTGGTAGCTCAATAGTTGGGTCAGCTGTCTATGATTGTTGGTAGCTCACTAGTTGTGTCAGCTGTCTGTGATTGTTGGTATCTCAATAGTTGTGTCAGCTGTCTGTGATTGTTGGTAGCTCACTAGTTGTGTCAGCTGTCTGTGATTGTTGGTAGCTCACTAGTTGTGTCAGCTGTGTGATTGTTGGTAGCTCACTAGTTGGGTCAGCTGTCTATGTTTGTTAGTAGCTCAATAGTTGTGTCAACTGTCTTGTTGTTAGTAGCTCACTAGTTGTGTCATCTGCCTTACCGTTGTGATACCAAGGGATCACTTCTCCATTGTCTGTCTAGCATACTCTGACCTTGGTTATAGTTATTGGTGGCACACTTGTCAAGATTGTAAATATATTCTTAAACTCAAACAAATCTTCAGCAGACAACATAAAACATCTAGGTAAAAATCTCGCAAACTGAAAGTATGCTTATTGACTAAGTAGAGTCTTCTTTTGTCACAATATTTTCAAAAAACATCTGCTTAGAATGAGTCAAAATGTGTCTGTATAAAGTTTAAATCATTATTACTTAATAATGGTCTTTGAGCAGTTTACCTTTTATGATTTTTTAGCTCGACTTTTGAAAAAACGAGAGCTATTGTCATGACACTGGCGTCGTCTTCGGCGGCGGCGTGGTCGTCCGGTTAAGGTTTTTAGATCACCTAGAGCCGAAGGCTCAAGGTGAGCTATTCTGATCACTTTTTGTCCGTCGTCCGTCGTCCGTCGTCCGTCCGTCCGTCCGTCCGTCCGGCGTTAACTTTTAGCTTTAAACATCATCTCCTCCTGAACCGCAAGACTAATTTCCACCAAACATCACAGGAATGTTCCTTTGGTGGTCCTCTTTCAAATTTGTTCAAAGATTTAAATTCCATTGAGAACTTTGGTTGCTGCGGCATCAGAAAGGGGACAAAATGTCCAAACTTTAAAAATCTTCTCCTCCGTATCTGCATGTCAGATTCAAATATAATTTGGTAGAAATGTTCCTTGGGTGACCCTCTATAAAAATTGTTCAAGCCATACTGATTGGTCGAAAAACATGGCAGTCAGGCGGCATCAGAAAAGGGGCAAAATGACAAAATTTGAAAATTCCATTATTATGAAAGTGTTTGTCTGATTTTAAGAAAATATAATACGAATCTTACTTTAATGATCCTCTATTTAATTTGTTAAAGCCGTTTTGATTGGTTACACAGTCATAGCAAACAGGCGTCATCACAAAAGGGGTAAATTGAACTTTTAGCTACAAATGACAACCAACTCCTACCATTCCAATAGACCAATTTCCACAAAACATCACAGGAATGTTCCTTTGGTGGTCCTCTTTCAAATTTGTTCAAAGATTTAAATTCCATTGAGAACTTTGGTTGCTGCGGCATCAGAAAGGGGACAAAATGTCCAAACTTTAAAAATCTTCTCCTCCGAATCTGCCTGTCAGATTCAAATATAATTTGGTAGAAATGTTCCTTGGGTGACCCTCTATAAAAATTGTTCAAGCCATACTGATTGGTCGAAAAACATGGCAGTCAGGCGGCATCAGAAAAGGGGCAAAATTACAAAATTTGAAAATTCCATTTTTATGAAAGTGTTTGGTCTGATTTTAAGAAAATATAATACGAATCTTACTGTAATGATCCTCTATTTAATTTGTTTAAACCGTTTTGATTGATTACACAATCATATTAACCAGGCGTCATCACAAAAGGGGTAAATTGAACTTTTAGCTACAAATGACAACCAACTCCTACCATTCCAATAGACCAATTTCCACAAAACATCACAGGAATGTTCCTTTGGTGGTCCTCT
Organism: Serripes groenlandicus; assembly: GCA_031761405.1. Taxonomy (NCBI): domain Eukaryota; kingdom Metazoa; phylum Mollusca; class Bivalvia; order Cardiida; family Cardiidae; genus Serripes; species Serripes groenlandicus. The sequence goes on from JASEVX010000005.1 coordinate 5,934,450, forward strand.
TTCAAATTTGTTCAAAGATTTAAATTCCATTGAGAACTTTGGTTGCTGCGGCATCAGAAAGGGGACAAAATGTCCAAACTTTAAAAATCTTCTCCTCCGAATCTGCCTGTCAGATTCAAATATAATTTGGTAGAAATGTTCCTTGGGTGAGCCTCTATAAAAATTGTTCAAGCCATACTGATTGGTCGAAAAACATGGCAGTCAGGCGGCATCAGAAAAGGGGCAAAATGACAAAATTTGAAAATTCCATTTTTATGAAAGTGTTTGTCTGATTTTAAGAAAATATAATACGAATCTTACTGTAATGATCCTCTATTTAATTTGTTTAAACCGTTTTGATTGGTTACACAATCAAGGCGTCATCACAAAAGGGGTAAATTGAACTTTTAGCTACAAATGACAACCAACTCCTACCATTTCAATAGACCAATTTCCACAAAACATCACAGGAATGTTCCTTTGGTGGTCCTCTTTCAAAATTGTTCAAAGATTTAATTCCATTGAGAACTTAGGTTGCTGCGGCATCAGAAAGTGAGAAAAATACCTAAATTTTAAAATCCTTTTCCTCCATAATCTGCTTGTGCGATTGCAAGATAATTTGGTAGAAATGTTCCTTAAGTGACACTCTAAATAAACTGTTGAAGCCATATTGATTTCGTTGAAAAACAGGGCAGCAAGGCGGCATCAGGAAAGGTGCAAAATGACAAAAACTTTATAATTCCATTCTTATTAAAGTTCTTGTTAGATTTCAAGATATAAATGGCCTTTACTGATAAGCTGTTTCTTGAGAACTGTCCACTCCTTGCAGTTTCATTTGCAATCCTTGATCAAATTTTTCCAGATATTTGCAGTTAAATATTTGCTACTAATTTACTATCAATTAGGTGATCGATTTAGGGCCATCTTGGCCCTCTTGTTTGTTCAGCTCGGCTTTTTTTCTGTTTTCTATCAGTCGAGCGTCTGTGCCGTACGCAGTGCTCTTGTTTAACTCTTTCCCTCATATAGAGATGCTTTATGATGCCTCTGCAGCAGACGACTTTTGAAATCATAGTGGCGAAAGGACTATCATTGAAAGAGATTTTCTATATTTAGGCCTTGATAATTTTAAAGTGGTCTGCTGCAGATTTATTGTATGTGGGGACGAGTTAAAAGCCCACCTTTCTTTCAAAAATATTGAGGAAAAAGTAGGAACATCTGGATAAGTGAATGTACAATTTTTTATAAAAGTTAAAAACATTGTGGGAAAATGGAAAATATGCTATTTTTTTGTCTGAATCAGAAAAGGTATTAAATTAATTTGTTATTTTTTTTTACAGAATTACTTGATCTCCAACCCCTACCAGTAACAGCCCTTATGGACCCCCAGTTGGAGACTCTGTACAAGTTTACCCATTTCAACCCGATTCAGACCCAGTTGTTCCACGTCCTTTATCACACAGATCATAATGTGTTGTTAGGGGCTCCCACAGGGTCAGGGAAAACCATTGCTGCAGAACTGGCTATCTTCCGTGTGTTTCGGGAATCTCCTCACAATAAGGTGACTCTGGGTTTTTGTGTTTGCCGACCTGTAACGTGGGGAAATATTGGGGATAACTTCTCCATTGTCTGTCTTTTGGAGACCTGGCCGGGTAGCTCAATTGGTAGTGTATCTGACTCGTGATCTGGAGGTCACGGGTTCGATACCCGGTTGCGGCGACATTCTTTCGGGCGATGTTTTCCATTGCCTCTCACCTCTGATCTATGTGAGAAAGCAGTCAGTGGCTTCGAAAGAATGTTGTGTAAGTACTGGTGTGGGACAGCCAGGAAAACATGGGTAGGTGCACTGACCGCCGTGATATGACCAAAGCTGTTGAAAGCGGCGTTAAACTCCAAACAAACTGTCTTTTGGAACATTAGATACACCATTCTGTTAATCCTTTCCCACTAACAGACGTATTTCCACGCCTCTGCAGCAGACAACTTTTGAAAACATTGTAGCCAAAGGCGGAATTGCTCATCATGAGCAATTTCTCCTTTTGGCACAATGCTTTCAATTTTACTCAATTTCTTTGCTTACGATGATAGAGATTGTTGGTGTATTTACCAAAATGGTATAAAAGTAGTCTTCTTCAGATTTGTTGTTTATTGGAAAGGGTTAACTTAGACTTGCAACAATAACAAAATGATAACCCCTGTCTTAAACCCAGGTTGGCAAACGGTATGCCTTTTTTCAGTAGTGGATAATGATTAAAGGAATTGTAGCCCAACAGTTTTCACCCTCTATGTAATGCCAAAAAAAGGACGCTATAAGATCATATTTTATTTTATGTGGCTGAATTGCCATGGTTTTACCCTCTATGTAATGCCTAAACAAGGATGCTATATGATCATATTTTGTTTTATGTGGCTGAATTGCCATGGTTTTACCCTCTATGTAATGCCTAAACAAGGATGCTATATGATCATATTTTGTTTTATGTGGCTGAATTGCCATGGTTTTACCCTCTATGTAATGCCTAAACAAGGATGCTATATGATCATATTTTGTTTTATGTGGCTGAATTGCCATGGTTTTACCCTCTATGTAATGCCTAAACAAGGATGCTATATGATCATATTTTGTTTTATGTGGCTGAATTGCCATGGTTTTACCCTCTATGTAATTCCTAAACAATGATGCTTTATGATCATATTTTGTTTTATGTGGCTCAATTTCCATGGTTTTACAATTTATAGATTCTTAACCCCCGTTTCCAACATTTCTGACACCTCTGCAGCAGACGACTTTTGGAAAAAATGATGAGCAATTTCTCCTTTTGCCACAATATTTTCCACTTTATTAGCTCACCTAAGCACGAAGTGCAAGGTGAGCTTTTGTGATCACTCACCGTCCGTCCGGCGGCGTCATTGTCCTGCGTCATCTGTAAGTCTGTCTGTACGTCCATCTGTTAACAATTTCCTACAAATGACTTCTCCTTATAAACCAATGGACTGATTTCAAAATAACTTCACAGGAATTTGGCACAATTGTTCCTTGGGTGACCCTCTACCAAGATTGTTGAAATTATTTTGATCTGATGAAAAACATGGCCGCCAGGGGGTGGGCCTTATTTTCCTTATTTGTAATATAGTGAAAACTTAAACAAATCTTCTTGTACTAAATCACCGGCCCGATTTGAAAATAATTTGGCACAAATGTTCCTTGTGTGACACTTTGCCTAGGTTGTTCAATTTATTCTGATCCGTTGAAAAACAAAGCCACCAGGGGGGGTTGCTTGTTTTCCTTATATGTATAGAGTAAAAACTTTGAAAACTATTGAAGTTCTTTTAAATCAGGTGAGCGATATAGGGCCATCATGGCCCTCTTGTTCCATTATTGTTTTGGTATTGTTACCTAGATGTTTTCAAAGTACTCTGCTGCAGATTATGCGTGTGTGGAAAAGGATTAAAATAGTTTAAGAACCAATTTACCACTCTATCGTCAGTTTTGCACAGTTTGTTAACTCTTTCTTACATAAAGCAAAACTGCATCCAAATAAGAGAATATATAAATTAAATTTTAATTATTGAATAAAGTTGAAAACATTATTTATTTTGGCAACTGTCGTCTACTGCAGATGCATCAAAAAGGGTCTGCAAGTTGGAAACGGCAAACATTAAAGTTAATCTTTAAAATACCTTTGTATTATTATTTATAGGCTGTCTATATAGCACCACTAAAGGCTCTTGTCAGGGAAAGAATGGAGGATTGGAAAGTCAGAATTGAACAAAAACTGGGAAAAAAGTAAGTTTTGCTATCTCTAAATATCTCAAGATGATTAATCATTTACTTATTTTGCGAATTAGACATACAGTAGCTTTATTTTTAGCTCACCAGAGCGCGAAGTGCTGAAGGTGAGTTTTGTGAACGCCTTTTGTCCGTCGTCCGTCGTCAACATTTGCTTGTTTTTAAAACACTCTAGAGGCAACATTTTGCATCCAATCTTCATGAAAGTTTATCAGAACATATATCTCCATCAAATCTAGGCCAAAATCTGGGTCATATCGGGTCAAAAAGTAGGCCAAATTTAATGAAAATCTTGTTAACCCTGTTGAAGGGCGTCTTAGTGATATCTAGGCCAAGTTCAAATATAGGTCATGTCGGGTCAAAAACTAGGTCACTAGGCTAAATTGAAGGAAAATCTTGTTAACAATCTGGAAGCCGCATTTTAAACTTGAGCATGTTGAAACTTTGCCGGAATGTTTGAATTAGTGACATGTAGGCTAAGTTCGAATGTAGGTCATGTCGGGTCAAAAACTAGGTCACTTGGCCAAATTTAAAGAAAATCTAGTTAACACTCTGGAAGCCATATTTTTGGTTGAGCATGTTAAAACTTTGTCAGAATATTTGTCTTGATGATATCTAGGCTAACTTCGAATATGGGTTTGGTCAGATCAAAAACTAGAGCACTAGGCTATACCGTAGAACAATCTTGTTAACACTATAGAGGTCACATTGTTGACTTGAGCAGCTTAAAATTTTGTCAGAAAGTTTGTCTTGATGATATTGCCATTAGCACTGAAAGAGTTGAGTCTTAAATAGCCCATTCTCAGGTGAGCAATTCCAGGGCCCTCTAGTTTGATTGTTTAATTGACTTCAAATTTCTACAAACATTTTGACTTTGTCTTTTACACTTGCATTGATGGTCAAAACATGGAAGGCATGCAAATGTTATTTTAAGGCTTAACTTGTATATTCTCCTGTGAGACAGCTCTAACACTCTTATATCAGGGAATGGTTCAATTTTCTTTAACCCTTTCCCACATGCAACAAATCTGCAGCAGACGACTTTGAAAACATCTTTTCAAAAATGTGAAAAATCTCCATTAATGACAGTTAAATTATTGAATAGAGTTGAATACATTGTGGCAAATGGTGAAATTGCTCATCAAGAGCATTTTCACCTTTGCCACAATGTTTTCAAAAGTCATCTGTTGCAGAGGTGTCAGAAAGCGTCTATATGAGAGAAAGGGTTACTTGGTTAATATTTAATTACAATGTAAAGCAGCAATCCCTGATTAAAGATAAGTGCTTTAAATTCCATACTTTTAAAATTATTTAGTAATTTGGACAGAAAAAAGCATTGCTCCTTTGGTTGAAAACTGTTAAGTAATGGAATTGGTTGAAGCTAGAATCAAAGGTAAAAGGAAAAATTGTTTTTTTGTTTTTGCAGAGTTGTGGAGTTGACAGGTGACGTAACGCCTGATATGCGTGCAATCGCCAAGGCAGACTTAATTATAACTACACCAGAGAAATGGGATGGTGTTTCACGTAGTTGGCAAACAAGGAATTATGTGAAAGCTGTGTCATTGATTGTGATAGATGAGATTCACCTTCTAGGTAAGTATCAATGACCAAGCTCCTTCAAATATGAGCCGCTCCATGATAAAACCAACATTGTGGACTCGGGGTAAACAATCAACCCAGAGCAGCCTAAGCATACTGCCCAGGCTAACCCGGACAGACACTTTTTCGCTGTGGATTTTCTGTTTCCGACCTCTATCCCCCTGAGATGGAATGTGTCTGCCCGGATAAGCATGAGCGGACTGTGCAGATCTGGGTCGATACATTACGCATAGTCCATAATGTTGGTTTTCTCGTGGAACTGCTCATATAATAATGTAAATGAGTTGAAGACACTGTGGTAAAAGGAAAAATTCCTCATTTTGAGCACTTTACTCTTGTCACAATGTTTTCAAATGCCGTCTGCTGCAGAAACGTCAAAATGCACCTGTGTGTTGGAAAGGGTGAAACTGCTCTGTATACGCTTGTCATTAACCCTTTCCCTCATACGACAATTCAACAGCAGACGACTTTGAACATCTCTATAATTGAATGGATAACCTATGAACAAAAGTGCAAAACATTGTGGCAAAAGGAGAAATTGCACGTTTTGTGCAATTTCTTCTTTTGTCACTATGTTTTCAAAAAGCCGTCTGCTGCAGAGGCTTCAGAAAGCGTCTATATGAGGGAAAGGGTTAAAGAATACAATAATGGCACATTTGCTGCAGGTGACATTTTGTGTTTCCTGCCTTGTTAGGTTTCCACTTGGGGGATAACCTTTCTGTCATCTCTTTGTTTAGTGCATTTGACATCTATAAAAACTAACGTTATGCTTAATAAGCTTCAAATTAATCAATATATTTAAACACAATTTTTGATATCTTATTATTGGGACCTTGTATATCAAGTCCCATAACTCTGGAATGGATTTTGACTGAATTGGGCCCCTTTTTGGACTTAGAATTTTGGTCAAACCTTTGCGTGCAAGGCCTTTTCTCAGACACTGTATAAACTGTTGCTTTCAAACTTCACACACTTATTAAGGGTCATTATATGACCCTGTATGTCAAGTCCCATAACTCTGGAATTGATTTTTACCGAATTATGCCCCTCTTTGGACTTTTGGTCAAACCTTTGCGTGCAAGGCCTTTTCTCAGACACTGAGTATGCTGTTGCTTTGAAACTTCACACATTTATTCAGGGTCATTAGATGACCTTGTATGTCAAGTCCCATAACTCTGGAATGGATTTTGACTTAAACCTTTGTGTGCAAGGCCTTTTCTCAAACACTGTGTAAGCTGTTGCTTTGAAACTTCACACACTTATTTAGGGTCATTATGTGACCCTGTATGTCAAGTCCCATAACTCTGGAATGGATTTTGACTGAATTGTATCCCTTTTTGGACTTAGAATTTTGGTCAAACCTTTGCGTGCAAGGACTTTTCTCAGACACTGTATAAGCTGTTGCTTTGAAACTTCACACACTTATTCAGAGTCATTAGATGACCTTGTATGTCAAGTCCCATAACTCTGGAATGGATTTTGACTGAATTGTGGTCAAACCTTTGCGTGCAAGGCTCTTGCAATAGGTGATACTGTGTGACTTTACCTAATGCTATAACTGTTCTGAAGTAGGCCCTTATAGACGATGGCCCTGATAAGCGAGCTATATTGTCCTCCAACAACTCTTGTTTGACTTAGTTTTTAGTTAATTTTAGTTTAAGTTTTGCATGCAAGGCTTTTTCTCACAAACCACAGATGTTTTTGCTTCGAAACTTTACCCACTTTTTGGACATCATCAAATAACTTTGCAGGATAAATCCCAAGACTCTATTTTAGATTTGGACACAATTATGCCCCTTTTTTTACTTAGAAATTCTGGTTAAAGTTTTGCGTGCAACTACAATAAGAGTCCATACCTTACCTCTTGTATGAATTAAGTACAAATTATGGCCCTTGAAAATGTGTTTAAGTTTTGTGATGGTACTTTCATGCAAGCATCTCAGTAACCACTCAGGGATTGATTTAAAACTTCAGTATAGTTTTTAAAGGTATCAAACCAACAGGTTAGGTAACTCCTGACTGAATTTATTATAAATAATTGCCCTTGTTGAAGTTAGAAATTTGGGTTATGGTTTTGCATGCAAGGACTTTTCTCACAAACAGCAGATGCTATTTAAACAAGACGTATCCAACTTGATTTATAGTACAACTGTTGACTATCGTATCAAATGGCCAAATAGTGGAGCATGCTGTCTTGCGACAGCTCTTGTTTAAGTTGTTAATAGAGAATCAAAACAGATTTCATGGAACAATGCCTTTGCAATGTTAACCCTTTCCAAAAAACAAGTCTTCTTCATCAGAAGACTTTGGAAAAGTCTAGCAAACATATGGAAAAACTTTATAAATGAAAGTGCAATTATAAAATATGGTTGAAAACATTGTAGAAATGTTCCTTGGATGACCCACTTTCAGATTCCTTCAAGCCATGTTGATTGGTCAAAAAACATGGCCGCCAGTAGGCAGGGCTATTTTGCATTATATGGCTATAGTGAAAACTTAAAAAATCTTCTCCTCCAAAAGTATCTGGCCGATTTTCAAATAATTTTGTAGAAATGTTCCTAGGGTGACCCTCTATCAGATTCCTTTGAGCCAAGTTGATTGGTCGGAAACTATGGCTGCCAGGGGGCGAGGCTTATATAGCTAAAGTGAAAAAAAAATTAAAAATCAGGTGAGCGATTCAAGGGCCATCATGGCCCTCTTGTTTAAAATTGTCTTCTGCACATTTAGGTAAAAGAATACGGAAAATATTTGAAAACATTGTAAGCAATGTCTCCTTCTGCTGCAGATATGTCAAAATGCATCTGCCTACGAGAAAGAACCCTTTTGAATCTACAAACACATTTTGATGCATCTACAGCAGATAACTTTGGAAAAACAATGTTACCAAAGGAGAAATGGCTTTATTTCATTTATAGAGATATGTGATATTTTTCTCTTTAAATGATGGTAAATTACTGAGAAAGTTGAAAACGTTGTGGCAAATGGTGAAATTGCTTATTTTGAGCAATTCTTCTTTTGTCACAATGTTTTCAAAAATCGTCTGCCGCAGAGGTGGGTAAGGATTAAAGTAAAACCTATATTTACAGGGAATGACAGAGGCCCTGTATTAGAGGTGATCGTCTCCAGGACTAATTTTATATCATCACATGTGTCCAAGAAAGTAAGAGTGGTTGGACTGTCTACAGCTTTAGCAAACGCTAGAGACCTGGCAGATTGGCTGGGGATTGGGCAGGTATGTTAACGCTTTCTCAGAGCTTTAGATGAGGGGCAATTTGCACGTTCTAAAATACTTATTTGACCCTTTAACCCTTTCCCTCATATAAACGTTTTTTGACCCTTCTGCAGCAGACAGCTTTTTCAAAAAATAGTGACAAAAGAAGAAATTGCTCAAAACAAGCAATTTCTCCTTTTGCCACAATGTTTTCCACTTTTAGTCATAGGTAACCCCTTTCAATTATAGAGATTTTCTATTTTTTGAAAAAATATGTTCAAAGTCGTCTGCTGCAGAATTGTTGTATGAGGGAAA